>QHHG01000243.1:0-72484 GCA_004367055.1 Fusarium sp. NRRL 66335
AAAATGAAATGAAATGAAATGAACTGAAATGTTAAACATGTGCTGAGCCTAGAATTGAATCCAAGATTAGGGTTGTTTGTCATCGGTCTTGCCTCACTCTTGCGTCTTTATCTATCACGGACATGCTATCATTCAATAGCATTTGATATGTCATACTCTGTACAGTACTCTCTCTCCCCTGGAAGCTAACTAGATCATAGTAATTCGCATCCATAACTCAGTACCTACCGGGCTATGTAGGTTCCAGGCCTATCCGTAATTCTACCTGTAACAACGAGTTCAATCAGGCAGCGCTCGGTACCTACCCCATTCCCATTCCCGTTGCACTTGCAATCTCAATTTATTCTGGACGTAGCATCCATGGTATCCCTCGTTGCTGGGCTAGCCAGGGCATAGATAATCGGATACTCAGCCCGAGCACCCGGCGTGTCTGTGCTGCGTCTTGTCTACAGAAATGATTCATGGATGACCTCTCACTCTCAAATCTGATTATGAAACCTGATAGACTAGTTGTACAGAAAAGGAAATCCCGAACCGAACTCGCAGGCAGGAGACTCATAGAGTGCAAGCAACATGTGAGTAAAGGAGAGTACACAGTCAGTATTGAAGTGATTCAACACGTCAGCCTTGACCCTCAAGCTCGAGACGACGACAATGAATCATGAAGAGATGGGGGTGGAGTGACACTGATAGGAATAGGAGTGCGCATGGACCAGGCATGAAGTTTCCCATTGCTGTCAACAAGTACAGTACGGACAAACATCCAGTCTAACGTATTGTCACACATGCCCAAACAAACCGACAGTCCTATGTTTACCTACCTACCTAGGTAGGTAGGTAGGTAAGTTAACGTAGGTACCTACGTTCGTTTCCTTTTCTGGGGTTGGAAGTGGAGCTGCCATCATCGCCATTGACAACAATGCTCCTAGCTACGAATAATAAATTAGATAGACAAACAATATAATAGGCAACATTGTAAGCCCAAATTATACATGTATGTCATGGTCCATGCCATACCCCATGACTCATTCTTCCTTACTGCACTTGGGGTATTACGCCCAGACAACACTATTGAGCATTATCCATGAAAGGGGTCATCAGATATTGATCCTGCCTGGTTGTTACATACAACCAGCCCTAGCAAAAGAGTCATAGACTGGATATACTGACTACGCAACCAAGAACGTGGCAAACCGAAAACCGAAGGTCTGCTGCTAATCAACTGCTGCCTAATTTGTGAGCAATCGGTACACCATCGTTGTCACCCGAGATGGCTGAGTGATAGTTGACAAGTACTCTTACAATATCTTAGCAGTGGATGCTTGTTTGTCATGTCTCACTTTGTCATGAGTCTTAGCCATCGTCCGTCACTCTTCCGCTCTTTCTTTGTTGTCTACGTCTGATGATGAGAACATTAACATTGTTAACAGGGTCAACCCGAATCACCAACGGTCAAGACAAACTGACGTACACTGCAGCATGTTACACATAGGCATAATTATACACAGGATGGCAACTACAAAGTTGTAGTAAATCTTTCAGGCATGAGACCGATACCGGCTATCCTCACCAGGGCCAGACCGTGTCTTAAAGATACTACAATAACTCCTAAACGTGTCTGTAGAACTTGGTGTGTATAAATTCTGTAAAGGTCTCGTGCTCTACGAACCCCGTATAATTTGCTTCCCTATCCTGCGCCTTTCAAAAAAGAACCCTGGATAATACATAAGCTTCCATTGCCACATCTACTCACTCTCCTTCTCGCACTTCCAAAATATCTGCTTCGACGTCGTCGTCGTCATATTCTTCGTCATCTTCCTCCTCACCATTGCCGTACCCTCCCTCCTCATCCTCAAACTCTTCGATAATGGGTTCGGGGAGCCCTTGCTCATCCTGGAGCTGCTTGATCTTGGTGTTGGTCATTTCGAAGACAAATTGGCCTAGATGCTCGACTCCTTCCATTGGCACCTCGCCTTTAACTGGGCCTTGGTCCTCAGTGACCTCCCTTTGTGTAGGCCAGAGCTCCCCCGTTACAAGTATAAGTTTGTCTGGCCTTTGAAGCAACAAATCAAAAGCAGGTCGGAGTTCAGGACACGCCTCAAAGACCTCACGGCGGCCAAGGATGTACAAGCCGAGCCGTGCTCGGGACAACGCTACTGTCATACGCCGCACATCACGTAGATAACCAACGCGCGACGTTCGGGTAAGTGAAAGAATGATATCTGAGGAACATGTCAGTCAAAGAACGGAAATCGACAATTAGACACCAACTTACAATCGTTCTGCTCGCCTTGGTATTTGTCGACCGTAGCTACTGATTTTGGCAGACCGAAAACTGGGTTGCCGGCACACCTACGTGACAACACGTCTCTTACGAGGGCTCGTTGACCAGCATAAGTTGTGAGGATCGTGATCTTCTCGGCAGGGTATCCAAGGAGGCGCATGTATTGAAAGATAGCCACCGCGTACTCAGCTTCTCCAAGATTATGGATGAAATGAGGCGTAGGTTCAGCCTCGCCCTGGCCATTGTAATCAGGCACGTTAATAAATTGATAGTCAAACTTGAACCCAGCGTTAGCCTTGACAAATTCGGGACTTGTCTGCACATCTGGAAGGTTATCGAGCTTCGGATAACGCCATTGATAGAGGCTCGCGATCGAAGCACGAGCACGCCCTTGCTGATCGAGGGTAATTGTCGGAACACCAAGTCTAACTAGTCTCGAAAATAGGGACTGTTCGAGGTTGGCGTAGTGACGGAACGCCAGGCTCTGAATGACTGGTGAATTCTGGAAGTGGTCTCCACACAGAACAACTCTTTGAAGAGCCATCTTGCCATTGCGAGGCTTCTGCATAGCTAGAGGCAAGAATGTCTCAATCTCAGTTACTTGGGCAGCCTCTTCCATCACGACGTTGTCGTAATGAAAACCGAGTGATGCGATCTCGCCTCTCCGGATGGCCGCATGTGTTGTCGTCATCGCAATAATGCGCGCCTCGCTAGTGAGAAGATAGTTTGCCTTATCACGGTCTCGCCGAAGGATTTCGAATGGAAGTGCATCGGCCAACTCTGCAAAAATCTTGGAAATGTGACGGTAACAGCCCTCTGCGACCTCTAGGGTCTGTTCCTTGTCTCCCTCAGGGGGGAAAAGGGGCTGAGGGGCATCAGAGAAGTATGTATGGAACGGGAAGGCTTCTACAATATCAGTGGCAGTTGAATCGTCGGCGCTGGCGACTAGTTGAAACCTGTTCCACGCAGGAACAACATAAACGTTATTGAAATATCCAGCTGTCTCGGCCGAATTTTCGTGAGCTCCAGGCGCGCCGAGGCTGATGGCCAGCTTTCTCACCTCGAGAAGGTAACGATCTCGGTTCTGCAGGAAAGAGTCGACTCGGCCATGCTTGCTGAAATTCCCTTCCGTATCCAAATCCTCTTCGCCATGCCCCAAACGTAATAGATGCCGCTCGTCAATATCCAAAGCAACGATCTTCGCAAATAGCTGATTAAGTGCCTGGTTACTGTGCGCGAGTAACAATGTCTTTTGCTCAGGATGGTTGTGATAAATATTGTTGATAACCTGTGTGGCTACATCTGTTTTGCCCGTGCCAGGTGGTCCGACAATCACAGTCAATCCAGGCTGCGTTCCAGAAGCTATGGCTTCAATTTGAGCTGGGGTGAACCGCACCGAGTTAAGCTTGGGGTTATCCACGGGATAGGGCCCATTGTTTGGTGGTTTATAGCTTGACACCTTCAATGTCTCAATCTCGGCAATGAGAGCAGGATCGGCGTCTCGGCGTCGCTTCTTGGAAGGCTTGGAGGACGGCGGCTCGCTCTGCTTTTCGACAGATTCGATAATATATGGTGGTCCAAAACTACCCGAAACGTCGTCGCCTGGGTCGATGATCTTGCCGGGAAGGCTCTCGGCAAGATGCTGCCAATCAAGAAATGTATCCCTGAAATCTACCTTGCGTTCGCGATTTGGAAGGTTCTTATAATAAGCTCCTGCTGGGTCACCATAACCAAGGAATACCTCATGAAGCCACTCCGGTAAAGGCACATCAGACAGTACCAAGTTTCTGATAGATTGCAGGACAGGCTTGAAGTTGTTCTCCCTTCTACCTCGTCTGAGTATCAGGTTGATCTTGCCATATACATCGGGCTTCCCAGCTGCTGTCCGCTCAGCATCTTTGCTATAAGCCTGGGGATCGAGCTTGAGCTGAATGCGGCGTTTGTTGTCAAGATTGCCAGCACCATCTCGGACTAGGCGACCTTTGTCATCTGTGATTTGATGAACCTCGGCCGTTCGTACAATAGCCACACCCAGGCGTTCCGATTCAGAAAGAGCCTCTCCGCCATTACTGATAGACTTTGCGGGCGGTGGCTCGACTGCGATAAGGAAAACAACATCATCTTGTCTAAGAGAATCCCATTCTTTACGAACACCTTCTCCTAGCCGTCTAACGTCGAAGGAGACCTCTGCGCGCACCATCGATGGTTTGTCATCCCCTACCAGAGGTGGTATAACCTCAAGAACAGCCGGTTTTGAGATAGGCATTGCCATCTTTGAGAATCCCGAAAAATTGGTTTCATCTGACCGCTTCGACTCGGGACGCAAGCGTCTTATGGCGGTCTCGATATCTTTACGGACACCATAGAAGGACTCGCATCGATACAAGACAAGCGCTCGCCACAGGAAGTCGCCCACGGAAAGATATTGCAGATTGAGCTTAGGTAAAGCCATGGGATGCGATCCATCATAAGACTCGGCTTGCTGGAAGCTGGTGTCAAACAAGATCTCCTCTGTTGGCGCCAGACTCATATGACGAGCAGCCTCTTGGAATGTTTTCCTACGTTCGAACTTGGACAAAACCACCTCCAGCAAGAATTTACGGTCGATAGGTAGGTCCAGACTGTCAGGATAGGCTGTCCGGAACCCGAGAAGCGAAACCAGGTTCGTAAGCTCTTCATCCGCCAATGGCTGCAGCAGAGCCTCCAATTCCTGCCTCTGGTCAACGGCACCATAATTGGACAAAGCCAAGACAGTCAACTTGTCTCGGAAATGCTTCAAGGCAGTGCGTTGCAATTTGGCAAGCGACTCGCAATGGTTGTCGTATGCTTCTTTTATGCTGTACTGGGCACCTGTCTGATCATTGATGTCGAAGGAAGTAAAGTGAGAAAGGAGAGATTGAAGATCACGAAGAAGTGTATTCTCCTCGTCATTAAACATTGGCGATAATTTCATAGCAGATATTATATGAAGATCCTTGATCAGGGTATTGACATAGCGTCTTGTCGGGAGCTGGCTTTGGAGATCGGTGAGAAACTCGGTGAACCTTTCACAATACGATACTTGGTCTATAGCAAGTTAATTATTGTCACAATTAAAAGAGAACCCGACGACTGCACTTGCCTGATTTGCTATTTTGCGCATAAAGCAGGCTTAGGAAGTCAAGAAGCAGTGTGTAAAGCCAGGACCGTTCAAATCGTAATCGCGCCTTGTTTGGCTCGTCTGCTGCGTCGTATCGCTTGTGTGTGGCCTTCCAGGCTTTTCGTAGATGGGGAAGTTGGTCAAGACTAGCTTCACGCGACCGATCGGTCGACAGATTGTGCCAAATCCCGATTGACACAAGAGGAGCGCATTCCTTTCGGACAAGGGCGCAATCAAGGCTCTGGAAGGCGTAGATAAAGAAACAAAGGAGCTGCGTTCGGAGGGTAACAGAGAGTGTTGGATCGACCATCATGGACAAGAGTCGACGAAAGAATGAAGAAAAGTCGGCAGGTCGATCCTCGAAGAGCGCTAGCAATCGTTAACAATGGTTTTCTCAGAGGTTAAAGGCAACGTACGCCATGTCGCAAGATGCTCTCGGTGCTTCACGTTTGAAATGAGCGCAATCAACAAAACATGAAAGTTGGAAGCTTCTTCGGTGTAGCCAGGCCACAGGTAGCTAGACAGGTCTGTATTAGCATCTAGCATTCCAATCCCTATGTCACAGAAAAGGAAAATACCTTTCTAGAGTCTGCAGGCGTTCAAGAAGCAAGAGGGACTTGTACTGGAAGCCCTCCCGTTCAAGGACATCCCAGATATTCTGCTTCAAGATATCATTCTTGACCTTTGGGTTTGCCGGCTTCTTACCGGACTTCAGCCAGTGCTTTCGCGCAAGTTGAACGAACTGGTGCTCCTCTTCCTCTACTTCAGCTGGAGTCGGACGGCCGTCGGTAGAGTTGGGCTTTGGATTGCTCTGTTTCTGCGCTTTGGCAGCGCCGCTGCCCTTGAGGCGCTTCACGTTTGGCATTGTCGAACTATTGTATCGTCATAGGTTTATTGTGTATTCGTGCCGCTCATCAATGAAATGGTAGAGCCAGGAAGTTGCGTGATCCGAGGTAAAATCGAATTGTCGAAGCTCAGGTTCTGAATTCAGATCCAACCTTGAATGGCTAAAAGTTACGCCTCTCTCTCAACTCAAACAAATGATTTCCAAAAATTCAGCCTCGCGGACCCACGCGACGCGCTGAATGGGTCCAGCCACAGCAGAAGTAGCGGCAGGGATCCGGTACTTAGAGTTAGGTGCAACCCACAGCGGAAGGGGAGTTTCGGCATCAATCAGCTACCTGTAGTACCTGCACGTCGGTCGGTCGCGCGCCATCTCTCAGCCTTCTCGCTTTCAAACATTCAAGCATGGGCTTAACTTAAATACATGAACCAACAACCCTTTCAAAGGAGAAGCAAGCTGGTCAACCCTGAATCGACAGGCCACGTCCCAAACTCCACGACGAACCTCCCTGCATTTTCGCGACTTAAACTGTATATCTACGAATCTAGATATTCCTTCCACCGAGCTTCCCAACCCACCCCATGATTACATTTGCCTACTATTATCTCCAACAATCGTCGTAGTCGCGCATCATGGCGGTGCAAGATACCGATAATCCGGCTTCTCAGGCGATTGCCGCCTTCACTACGCTCCTCGAACACTTTCTTTCTGAGGCAGAAACTTCAAAACGAACTTCAGCTATCGAGCCAGCATTGCGCAAGTCCGATTTCGATGATCTCTCAGGACGAATCACGAAAACCGCAGTCGACGTGGTGAGCCCGGCAGTTGAGAGTGTCAGGCCAGCGAACGACAAAGGCCAGCAGTTTGCCATAATAGAAACTGCTGCCCGTAACATATTCAGTCATCTTATTGTGAGGCTTGGTTCTCCCTTGCGATCTGCGCCTTGCGCTGACCAAAGCAGGCGACAACTACCATCAACTCCCCCGACTACGTCAGAGTGTGGAATCTTCTCGATATTCTCTCGATTCTTTCCGATGATGGACAATGTGACCCTGCACTCTTGTTCTGGCTAGCTGAGGAGCTTCTAGACAGCCAGACCATTGCTGGGTGCCGTAAGATCTTCGATTTTCTTGAATCGAGGCGAGAACGAATCACTGCGAACCATTTCAAGCAGAAACAACTTATTATTCTCCGAACATGCAATGAGTTACTACGACGGCTATCTCGTGCAGAGGATACTGCTTTCTGCGGACGGGTCTTTATCTTCATGTTTCAGAGCTTTCCGCTTGGCGACAAGAGCTCTGTAAATCTTCGAGGCGAATACCATGTCGAAAATGTCACGACGTACGAGACAACGACGACTAGCGACGATGACTCAAAGATGGCTGTCGATGAGCCAGAAGAGCATTCGAAGCAGACAGAGTCAAAGCCCTCGGCCAAGCCAGCAGATGTCAAAAGGGGAGATAAGGAGAGGCCTCTATCGACCGACGAGCTATATCCACTGTTCTGGTCACTTCAGGAATACTTCAGTCAGCCCAAGAAACTTTTCGAGGCGTCAAGTTTGTCGTCCTTCAAGGAAAGTCTGACGGCAACAATGATAGTTTTCCAGACTGTCCATAATGATTCTAAACGGAGCCTCAAACGGAAGCGAGAGTCTAGCGAAGAAGATGAAAGTTCTAACGCATTTAACCCCAAATATCTCACTAGTAAAGACTTATTTGACCTTGAGGTAATATCTACGTTTCTTTCCACTGAACAAAAACTGACAAATACTGTATAGATCAGCGATCTGTCATTCCGACGACACATCCTGGTGCAAGCTCTGATCATTATGGATTTTCTTATTTCACTATCCGCTCAAGCACGAGACAAGCTTACAGAAACCTTGCCTGCCACAGCCAGCATAAACAAAGCTGTTATGTATAGCGATCAGATCCTGAGTGAAGAGGACGTAAGCATGAATTCAGGTGGTAAATATCAAAGATACATTGACTAATCTTCGGCAGGCTAAATGGGCAAACGATATGAAAAAGATCATCGCCGATTACCTCCGTCAGGGGGTTGATGGCCCGTACTTCTATCGAATGGTAGAAACCGTCCTGGCTAGGGATAAGAACTGGGTTCGCTGGAAGATCGAAGGCTGTCAACCCATCAAACGAGACCCCGTCTCTCCGCCAATCTTTGTGGAGGCGAAGGGTAATGTCCAGCGCATGGCCGCTAACAAGCGATTGAGGGCAGTTCCTATGGGTTCTGTTTCCCTGGACTTTCTTAGGGAAGAAGACGAAAAGACAGCAATGGGCCGGCTTAAGGCTAAGGAGAGGTATGAGCTTCCAGAGCTCGATACATTCAAACGCAAGATTGCCGACGATGATTTTGAGATTGAGATGCCGGCCAGTGATCAAACCAAGGCCAGTGCCATTGCTGGCAAGGCCAGCAAAAGCTGGAGAGCGCTGCGGATTGCAGCACGCACAAGGCTCGCCGCATTTGACAAGATTGAAGACCCTAAGAAGGTCGGTATCGTTTTTGAAGAGCTCACAGAGGCGGACGATAATGAAGGTATCACTGAGCCTGCAGCCAATGATGACGATATGCCCACCAACCGAGAACCTATCATTATCTCGGATGTCACAGGTGCAGACAATTCGACAACCATCCACAGGTTAATGGAAGAGCAGAAAGGGGTTTTCGCAACTGTCGTCAGACACACTACGCGGGAACTTCGAGACGGCGAAACCAATGGCAAGACTTTTCACTTCGTCAAGCAACAAGAATTCAATCAACTTCGTGACGGCGATCGATTAATAGAATCAGGTACTCGTGGTGGGGCTGATTATGGAACTAGCTCCAAAGCCATCGATACTATTACTGAGGCAGGCAAAGTTCCAATAATCGAGTTGGATGTCGAGGTAAGCTAATTGTGGTAATCAAATCACATACCTGCAATACTGACTTCTCTTCAAAGGCTGCGCGTTACGCCAAAGACATGGATTTCGAAGCACGCTACTTGCTCATCAAGACGTCAACCTCTGAAGCACTCGAGCAGCGTCTCAAGGCTTTGGGCAAGGACGACACTGCCATCCAGGAGATATTGAAGAGACTAGCGACAGAGCTTGAGCCAGAGAAGACAGAGGAGCTGTTTAATACGACTATTGTCGTCGACGACGAGCAACTAGCAGTCAAAAGCCTTCGGGACTACATCTACAGGAAGAGCGAAAGTGAGACTGCTGGAGACCAGGGCTTGGGGGAGGACATATCTATGAAAGAAGGAGATGAAGCAAACGCCGAGGGTGCTGAGACAAAGGAGGCTACGATGACGGATGCGTAATACTGATACACTTGTGCGCAGATAAAATGTACTCTTTGTAGGTTAGTGTTGGGGTGCATTGGCAACGGGCAAGATGATACCCCATCGAGATTGCGTTTTGTGCCGTTCGGATCTAATGGGTGGTCAGGCACATTCAAGCCACAACAGACCACTGAAGAGACTGGTCAGCGTCGGGCTTGGAGCCTACGTGGAGGTCGCTAATAGCCGCTAGCGAGCAAGAACAGATGGGAAATAACTTTAGATTTCTCGAATATTACAGGTTCCAGGGTGAATAATGACATATGTATCGAGAGGTTCGCAGTCGAAATCGTGGCGGAGTGGGCACCGCTTACTACAATACAATGCTGAGCATTTGGCATAACTTTGTAATAAAAACAGCAGAGTGAAATTGAACTATTTAGAGCACGAACAGTATGAGACTATACTGGGCTGTTTGCTCAGTGGGCCTAAGCAGACCTGCAACCCACGCCTTGTCTTGTCAGATTCGGGGCATGCAAGAAAAGCGTCACCATACATCAACACAAGACCAAAGAGAAAAAGATTCTACTCCTCGTCGGAAGACTCCTCTGAGTCAGCCTCCGCGAGCCAAGTCAGGAAGGGCTCAGCAGCCTTGCGGACCTTCTTGGAAGTGGAAATGTCAGTGTACTTCTTGCTAGCCTTGGAGCCCCACTTGGTCACAACCTCCTCGCTGACCAGGTCGTGGTGGTAGTAAAGCTGAAGTATCTTGACGATAGACTGGAACATCTCGGGTTGATCAGCAGCAAGCCTGCCAACCAGACGCTCAGTGCCTCCGAGAAGGGCCTTCTCGTGGCGCTCAGAAGTAACAAACTACATCAAGTCAGTATTCAAGCCTATCGATGGTCAAAGTATTCGACGTACCTGCTTGAGCATGCTAGCACGCTTAGAAATCTGAGCAACAATGTTCTTGTCGAAAATGGTTTGAACAAGAACAAGAACAGTGCGGTGCTTGTTCTCGATGCCGAGTTCCTTGGCCTTGACATATATATCGATCGATTCAACTTTGTCAATGTTTCCCTTCTCCTCAGCCTGAGACTGAATCCAGTCACCGAGCTCATCGTAGACGGTGGGGCCACCATCACCTTCTTCGTCGTCATCATCGCCAATGTTAAGCTTCTGCTTGAACTCGCCAGGGAGAGACGCCTGGCGGGCCTTGACAGCTTCCTCACTCATGTCAACAGCCCACTCATGCTCCTTGACTTCGTTCTCCTGGGCGGCTTCAGCAGCCTCGGCCTGGACCTTTTGAAACTCATCGTCGCTACCAACGTCCTCGTCGCCATTCTCGTTGGAACCGTTCTCGGAAGCTTCATCGCTGCCAGCACCGTTCTGGCCGTTGGTGCCATTTGCAGCATTACCGTTCTGTCGAGCCTTCTTGGCAGCCCTTCGCTCGGCCTTGTCCTTCTTACCCTTCTTGGGCTGGTTCTTGAGGATGAAGCCACTAAGCTTGAGGCGAAGGTCAACATCAGTACGCTGACCACAGGCCTTACAGTCAAGAAGGATGTGATCATCCTTGATGACAACGTCGGTCTCAGGATTCTTGCACTTCTTGCAGAGAACGAACTTGTTGATGAAACCGTCGAGATGATCCTGGAGTTTAGGAGCATCGTGAGCGCCGTTGATGATCCAACGGTCGTCCTTGGGGTCAATGTTGGTTTGGGCACCAAGTTCAAACCCGAAGTACTTGATGACGTAGGCACCGGGACGGGCGAGAGAGGCAGCGACGCTGCTCAAGTTGACAACGACGGTCTTGATACCGTTTCCTTTACCTTCGATCTTTGTCTGCAGACGCTCCATCTTGTAACGATAGAAAGCATCGCTGACATCGCGGCGAACGTTGACGAGAGCCATGGTGACGGTATTGATAAGTTACTTTCTGTGAAATAAAGGTAACAAGGTGAGGCTGATAGGCACGGCTATTAATTGGTATGGTCGTGAGGTGACGAGGGTGTCATGTATAGACTTGGTAGCAGAAGGTAGTTGAGGATGGGCGGCGCAACGAGGGTTTCAGTGCTCTTGATGAGTTTTGATTGTCATGTGGCAGGCCGGAATGATAATCGGATGCTGATGGAAATGCATAGACAACTATTGTGTTGCTTGATTTCAACCGTCAGAACTGATGTCGGGGCTACAAGGCTTTCGCGGTATGCGAAATAACTGCAGCTTGAAGAGGTGTCTGAAGACGGAGTGCTGGTCGTGCTGATACATAAACAGCAGTGTCGCTCGGCGGATATAAGTGTTCGGGCGGGTACCGATTACGAAGAAGCAAACGATGACCGAGGACAGAAGACGCTCCGAGGCCAACACAATGGAGGAGGTTCGGGAGGTAAGCGGGGGAATTCAAGTGGACGATGCGCGCTGCGACTGTGATGAGTCAACAGGCAAGTCTAAGAGCGAAATTCGCTTTGCGCAATAGATATAGAGGGTGTTGAGTGAGCAAAAATTTCTGTCTTGGTGAGATACAGTTTGGTGTTGAAGAAAAGAAGAAGAAAAATGCGATGGAGAGGGAGCAGACGTGAGTTAAGAAGGACGAGAGGGGAGGGGCGATGTTAGGGCCGACCGGTATTTTTTTTTTTGGGTGGTAGCTTAAAAATGGGGCCTGGGCGGGTATGACTTGGCCAGGCACCTGCACCTGCAGTCCTGCACCTCCATGCCTGGGCAAGGGGAAAAAAAACCTAACCTGCCTGTCCAGTCACAGGTTAGTAGGTACCTACTTAGGTACCTATAGTAGGTAGGTACTAGGTAAGGTTACCTACTCGTAGTAGGTAGCACCAAAATGCCAATATCAAGATCCATTTGTAGGTGCTAAGGTAGGTAAATGACTACCGCTTTTTTTTTTAGAACTGCTGAATATTTGTTGATGGCCTGAAGGCTTCGAAATCCGAAACCTTAGTAAAACACCAACAAGAGGTAAATGGCTACTCTAGGTATTGTGGGAGGTGCTACTAACCTACTATGGTAGTAGAACTCAGGTTATACTGACCTCCAACCAACATTCAATGTCCGTCCAGTACTTACCTACCTAGTTATCCAGGCACTGTTGCGCAGCTCGCTTCGCCTGCCCGGCTGTATTCTGACCTCCACTCCATAGGTACCTACTAGATAGTAGATGCTTACAGTTAGAGACAGGCAGATGTGAATTCCTCAAAAGACTCGTTTAGTTCCTAGGCAGTCAGGTTGGTAACAGAAGAATTGTCTTCTAAGGCTTAGGTTATCATAATAAAGTAGTCAAATACATGTCTGATATGGCATAAAGTGACTGGATTATCTCGTCTCTTACGCTTTTGGGGGCCAATTCTTGTCATACCTTGAGGGCAGTATGGCTGCGTACCTAGGTACCTAGGTAGTAGACAAGCTGTTTCATATCACTATTTCGTACCTACACTTAGCGAATGTGTTTTTTGTTCTTTTCCTATCCATTACTATACGATACAGGTCTTGGTTATCATGGATGCTGTCTTCCTACTACTAAGCTAGGTCTGTATGTATGACACTTATATTTTTGCACGCATGCTGCAATGTGCTTAGACAGCCCAAGCAGCCATCCGTTCTCTCTCCTGGCTCAATCCCTCATTGGAACAAATCTGAGGAGACATCGCTTTCCAAGAGGTCGTGACGAGATCAGCTGATCATCCATCACCATCAATTCACTCTTCATCGACTCATGTGGTTTGGTCTCGTATCTTGAGTATACATCCCGCAGCAACGTCTTCATCTCGGCCATAGCAAGGCTACAGTTGTTTCATTGTTAGTTGGCATTCTCGCAACAGCCACAAATGGCCACTTACTGTTTTCCAATACATCCCCGACCTCCACTTGAGAAAGCCCACTGGTGTCGTCGTCGGTCGGCGTCTCCTTCAGTTTCCAACCATCTTTCCGGGTAGAATTTATCAGGTTCGGGAAATACAAGATGGTTGATTCGGTGGACCGACATGGCCTGACAACTAACCACAGTTCTCTCAGGCAAAAAAAAGCCATCGATACTGCGACCGCCCTGGGGAACATATCGTGGTAACGACATTGGAATAGCAGGGAAGCATCGCAGTCCTTCGTTGAGTACGGCATCAAGCATGGGCAGATCGTCCAAAGACGCATCAGCCCTAATCAGAAACTCGTCTCGTAAGAGGCGTTGGTACTTGATCGATCGAGGCTGGGAGAGTTCCCACATCAAGAAGCACAGCACATCACCAGTCGTGTCAATGCCTGCCGCCATATGATCAAGACACTCGGCAGCCATATCCATGGTATCCAGCACGCTGTCTTTCTCCTTGAGCCGATTTAAGACGGTGAAACCTGCTGCTCCGTTCTCTTTTGCGTTTTCAATGACAAAGTTGTCGGCCAGGGGAATGGACCGAGGCTTAGCAAAGCTGGCAAGAATTTTCGATCCAAGGCTGTGAAGAACTGGGCTGTAGTATTGGACCAGTCGGTCTGTGTTTCGTTTCAGCTTCGATTTCAATTTCAATTGCTTGATTCTGCAACGATAGCTACTCACTCTGCAAGCTATCGTCAGCAGCGACTTGGTGCATCATTTCTTCGTGAGCCTTGTTCCGCAGGCAATTGCTTCCGTAAGGGTGAAACAGTTGGTGTGTAACACAATCACACGCATATGCGTGCAGTGCTGTAGGCATTGGTCAGTCGTACTTGAATACTATGCTAGGTGTGTCCATTCGGCAGTACCAACCTCTCTGTTTGACGTGTCAGTCAGTCATGCATGAGTTTCACGATGAACATTTCAACTTACAAAAACATCTGCCGTTCTGTCAGGAGACTCAACGCAACGCTGGAGGAACTTATTCGATCGTTCCTCGATCCCAGCCAGAGGGGCAGCTTTCATCACATTGCTGTTGGCATATCGATCACCAATCATTCTCCTTCTCTTTGCATGCTTGATAAATAATTAATCCTGACATGCTTCATATCATTGCATCATGACTCACATCGCCTTTGACCAAGGTTGAAAACATTGTTCTGCATTACTCGTCATCAGCATGGTTGGTTTTCTTCTGGCTTATAATGATTGATTTCTTACCGCTTGCCGTAGACCTGAAAAAGATCGTAGAACTCTGTCTTATCATAGCCACTGCCTCCAGAGCCATAAATCTCTTTGAGGGCGGTGATGGAAGTGAAGGAGACTTCGTTGGGCGCAACGCGGACTACCGGCCCATATCGCTTGTGTAGCTCATGGATATATACGGTACGGTTGGCATTGAGTTCGTGCCATTTCAGTACGAGCGAAGTGAAGTTGGATATGAATGGGCCGGGTATCTTTGCTGTGGCTGAACAAAGACGGATGATAAGATGAGCAATGAGGATCAGCGCAGCAGCTCCAGATACGAAGCTGGGTGATGATATCAACATGATGGCAGTGTTGATTCGGTCAGCTGTGTTTGAGCTGCGTTTAAGAAGAGGAGTAGTAGGAGGAGGAGGAGGAAGAAGGAGAAGATAGAGGGTCAATCTTGGCTAGATGAGTGACTAGACTACCTTGAGCTTCTTATCATATACGGGCTATCTTGGGTAGGGTGCTTGATGCTCCGATATGACTCCATTCCCTCGGGTCCAATTCCGAATGCTTTACTGCGCAACGTTTAAAAGATACGAGGGTTTTTATTACTGCGGTTTACCTACTGTAACAAATCACACGCTTGGAATTGTCACTCTATTACATATCAGCTTTATTGTTGTCGCTTCTTTGTTCCCTCTTGAGTATAGTCGCCTCCACCTCCAATTCCGGGGTTTCCTACCCCACACCTAGTGATAGTCTATCAGTCATGAAATTCAACTACCTACATAGTACCTAGGTAAGTAGGTACCTATCTGGGTAGGATAAATGGTCTATGGAAAATGAAAGGAATAACGGAATTATATGAGGCTGTCCGCACAGAGTCGTATGTATTGTTATGAATCCTACTTTGTATCACCACCCCTATCTTGACAAGAACCTCCTCCAAGCATACTCGTGAACCAATTCAAGTCTGGGATCTGCATTGGTGCCGCCGGGGGGTATCTTTTACCACCGATCTCGGTTCTCGGAGTACAGGTGCACCATTGTGACTGGGGCACTTGATCGAATACCTGCTCAACGTGGTTACCGCATCCGCGCCATGACTTTTTTGCTATTCATGATAAGAGATCTTTTAGCCTCTTATAGATTCACCAGGTTAAGGGCTGTAAGGGCTCACGGCAGGTTGCGCAGGTTGCACCAAAACACATAATGTTGAAACAAGCAGTGTACATCTATCTACTTATTGTGCAGATGTATGAGGGTTGGAGGGTTGACGTAGAACTCTGATTTTGAAGCGAACCGGGTACTTTCTAAAGAAGCAGTGATATTATCGGGCCCTCAAACCTACTAACCTACCTCTAGGTAAGGTAGTCAAGGGCCGTTTTGATAGAGTTGGCGGTGGTGAGCGCTGAATTAACTAGTCGCCGTTTGACGGCGTTGTCTGGATCAAGGTTACCCTATATTTCGACTCAGCTTCACTCGAGAGCTGCCTGAGTTAAAGATCAAGCATTAACGCCGCCAGCAATAACCAAGAAGAAATATATCAATGATCGGATGGTCACATGAGGATATTCCACTATTCTCGACGGTTGTATTCATATGGATGTTGAACGCTGGTCATAACCTGATCGTTTCATAAGATTTGCTCCGAGACCAAAAACCAATGTTGTATGTAGCTATCGGATATTCATGTGTATGAATCCTAAAAATCAAAAGAACGGATAACTCCGACAATGCCCCAAATACTGGATGTTACCACAAGAGACGAGATCAACGACATGTTAGAGAATACAGTGTTTACGCAACTCAATGCAGGAGCAGGAGCAGTAGCAGGAGCAGGAGCAGTAGCAGGAGCAGGAGCAGTAGCAGTAGCAGTAGCAGTAGCAGTAGCAGTAGCAGTAGCAGTAGCAGCATATCCCTGTCTGACAGGAAGCTTATGAGGTACTATTCATAGTACCAACTTGCAAGGTACGCACGGTTATAGAGAATCAGATTTGAGGATGACCAGACCAGCCTTATTAAGTCCTTATCTAAGTACCTACCTAGTAACGTTAGGTACCTACGGATAGACTCAAAATGTTAGACACAGCCTCTTTAGACAAAAACTCCGCTTGCGCTTGAGAAGATGTCCGACAAGACTGTCGAGATGTAATCAGAGCCAGAGCCATCGACTTAGTAGCTAAGGTCAGGTCCATACTAGGTAGTATGTAAGAGGTATCTACCTATGATAGAATAGGTTAGTTAATAGTACTTTAGTTCATTGCTGACACTAACGGATGAACTTTTGCAGACAAGATCAAAACCATCCATATCGCAACTAGAATTTGAACGTCGAACACGTTCATCATAAGAACGGCTCTGCCCACCAGACGAAGAGCCCAAGGCACCTAACATACCTAAAAGTAAACCTCCATCCATCCATCCATGTCAGCAAATGGATCTGGCGCCACTTATCGTAGAGGCTGTGCTGTAGTACCAGGCCGCAGTGTAGGGATCTGACAGCCCATAGGAGTAAGGGACTCGGCATTTTGGGTGTCCACGGGGACGAATAAGGCTCCGGGCTGGGTAAAGCATGCACTACGAATTGCCCATGATAGTTGCAGTGATTCGGTGCATCCGATTCAATTCAGTTCAATTCAGTTCAGTCTATCCACCAACCCAACTTGTCTTATCCGATCGGTGGTGGTGTCTCGAGGTTAGCAGTCTCCATTAGTACCTACCTACCTTAGTAGGCACCTAGTCCATACAGTACCTACCTACTACCCAGTGGGCAAGTAGGGTTCTTTGGAACTGCCCCGATTTCAATAATCCAACATTGGATTGAAATCACATCTCTCAACTTCCTACATACCAAAAACTCACCGACCTCAACACTTTGCTGTGCGCGAATACTTCCTCCTCCTCCTCCTCCTCCCGGTCCCTTGCCTCTCCCCTCGTCCGCCGTCCGCAACGACAATCGTAGTCGCATTATGAGGAACTTCCTCGGAAAGCACAGCAATCGGTCATCGCATGCGCTCAACGAGCCGCGAACCCCGTCCAAGACGCCTGCTTCCACGACTACGAACAACAGCCAAACTCCCTCTACTGGCAGTGCAGCAGCACCTCAAGCTCAAGCTCAAGTTCAGGCGCAACACACAGGCCATCAGCGTCAACCAAGCCATCAGCCTCAGTCGCAGTTTCAACAACAGCTCCAGCAGCTCCCACAGGATCAACACTATCAAGTTCAGCAGCGCCAGCAGCTCCTCGACGAGGCGGACTCAGCCTCCCACGGCGCCCACTTCGGCCACCCTCAATCCCAATCTCACTCACACTCGCAGTCGCACAACAGCGCCAGCGCCAGTGCCAATACCAGCGCCAACAACCCTTCCACCATAAACCCCCATTCAGCCTTGTCCTCGTCCCATAACACCGCCTTCAGCTCCAGTGAATCCTTTGATTCCCAACAACCGCCTCCGCCTTCTCATTACGTGCAACAGCAGCAACAGCCGTTACATCTTCAACATCCCCAGCAGCAGAATCAAGGTTCTCTGCCACTGTTACCTTCCCCCTCCTCCGCTTCCGCTTCCACTGGCGCCCCTCCCCCACCTCATCTCTATAGCTCCCCTTCAGCTGCCAGCAGCACGACCGGTGCGAACCTCAACAATAACCCTCCTTCTTTGCAACAGCAGCAGAGCTCCAATCTATCCAACGTGGCATACGATTCTCACCAACCCCACGGTGAATTCAACGACCCTGGGCTCGGCCGCTCGCAGAGTATTCGTTACAACGCTACCGCACCGTACGATAATCAGAACCCATCCGTCGACGACCTGAACCGCTACGGTCAGATACCACCTCAACAGTTACAGCAGCAGCAGCAAGCTCAAGCTCAAGCGCAAACAGCACCTGCTGAGAAGCGGTCGACTCGAAAATTGATTAAGGGCATATTTTCTGGGTCCAATCGTGGGGCGTCTGACAGCCAGCACCACCACAGCATAAGCATCGGTCACAGTAACAACCAATCCTACGATAACACTGGTGGCCTTGCACGTCGACCGTCCAAGCGGGTGAGCAATCCACCGCCTTTCCTTTCTGTTCTTAATTGTGCCTTGTTTTCATATCCCTATTGTTTTGTGCTGCGACCCTGAACCCCCCCGTCTTTCTACGCCGCCTGGTCTTCGGTCTCATCCCCCTCTCCTAGCCCAGCCCAACACCCAATCTTACACCCAACTTCACTCCGCCTACCTTGCTGGCTTTCTCTCTATCTTCTTACTCGGCAGAATAACCTGCCATAGGCCAAGCAACCATAACCGTCAAAGCTGGCTCGGAACCCCCTCCAATCTTTCCTTTTATTTCGTCCCAAGCCAAGCCAAGCCAAGCCAGGCCCAGTCCTTGCTCCTGGCTATCATTTTGGCGCCGACTGCGTATGCCGCAGTTAGCTCAAGCTGAGCTCCTTTAACAGGTCCAGCAGCTCCCCGAGAGCCAACGCTCCCCTCTACCCCAGCTTTCATCTCGCAAGGGCCTCGACGATATCAATGAGCACTATATCGCACATCAATCTGACCAATCATCACCTTCGCAGACTTCTCGTATTTCGCTTCATAACACCATTCGCCAAGTCGCTGGTGAGGTAGACCAGCACCCGCAGCAACCTCACGAAGACGCCGCATACCAAAACCAGGCCCCGCTGCAGCAACCCCACGTTCAGTTGCACGCAGACGATCAGCAACCGCAACCTGGTTACGAAACAAACGTGTACGACCACCAACAATCGCCTCTCGGCCAGCCGCAACAGCCCTATCAGTTTTCAAACACCCAGCAGCAACCTAGTTATAATCAGGGTGGGAATCAAGGTGGAGAATTGAGATCAGTTCCCGCACATCTGGGTCCCAGCGCACAGTTTCAGAATCCTGAAACAGTCTCTCAGTTCTCGCATGAATCGCCTGTCGCCGACTCGGATCAGCGCTCAGCTCATTTACAGTCAGCAACCAACTCGCCTGCTGTGAACCACTCCTTGTACATTCAGCAACAAGGCTCAACACCGAGCCTCCCTCCCGCACAACAGATAACCCCCCAACCGCAGCAGCAAGGCATGGCACCACCTACTGGAGGACCTCCACCCTCGCGCCGTCCAGACTCCGACAAGCTGCGTGGACAGACCGACGTCCCCGGTGGCCCGCCCCCCACTTATCGTCCCGCCAATTCCATGAATAACATGAACCCGCTACCCCCTGTGCCGCCTCAAGCTGCTGGCCAGTCGCCGGCATACCGAGGCGATCGCCCGCCTCAGTTTGAGGGCCAGACGGTTGACCAAGGACGAGACAGTCCACAGCCTGTGTCTGCTGTGCCAGCGGACTCTGGTGAGAACGATAAGTCATTCAAGGATCTATGTAAGTAGGCTTATGCGACGATCTCAGCCCAATGCAAGCAAGAGTACTTACTGATTTCTTGCAGTGACTAAGTATAAGAATGTCAAACGCCTTTACTTTGACGGCAAGGGGCAGATCGAGGTGCTCAATGGCCAGATCGTGCATCTCCAGAATGCTGTAGCCAACCAGCGCATGTCGCAATCACGTACCGCTCTCGATGACAGTGAATACTCTACACGATTCAATCGACTCAACGGCGCCATCAACAACCTTTCTTTCAATATTCGTAAAGATTGGCGATGCGTGCCTCAGTGGCTTGACAAGTATGTCAGCGCAGAGGCACTAAAGACTGGAAAGGCCGAGATGACGGCTGTTGGACGAGCAGTCATCTCGCGATGGCTGATGGAGGAAGTGTTTAACAAGTGTTTTCACCCTAGCCTGGATCCTCAGCTAAGCCAGTCACTCAAAGAGATTGAGCTTGGCATTCGAAGCAACACATACACCCTGACTAGTCAGGAAGAGTTTGATGCCTTGACAAACAAGATCGTGAGCTGGCGAATGACATCGCTCGACGGGCTTCATCGCCAGCTCAACTCGCCAGCCGCGAACGAGAACCGCAATACATTTATCGCCAAAACGACAACGAACTTAACGGCCTGCCTTTATCAATTCCTCAACACGCCGCCACCGCCTGGTGTGGACGGTAGCGCGTCGATGATCGTGGAACTCGCCGTAGGAATCGCAGCCAACCTTCCCCTTGAGAGTCGCGACGTGGCTATCACCTACCCGCTACCCGGAGACATAGTCCAGCCTCATGTGATGGAAGTTGAAAAGGCGGCACTGCCAGTATTGGAGGCTCAGAAGGGCGGAGAAGATGGTGAAGATAAGGATGGTGATGACGAAAAGAAAGTCAAGACTGGTACGTTGAACAAAGCAGCCCCGCTCGAGAGCGGGGAGGGTAAAGACGCTTCGGAAAGCAGAAGAACGGATGCTGACAAGGACACATTTGTAGCGGCCCTGCCGAAGGATTCGAACAGGGTGCGGTTCGCAGGATTTATGGCATTGGAAGTACGAGGAAGGCAGGTGTTGATGAAAGCGCCTATCTGGACTCTATGAAGGAAAGCAGTTGAGTAGATATGGGCATGTAACGGTGAGATCCGGAGAAGAGAGGAAAGGAAGCGTCTTATGTCGATCTTGGCGGAAGGGCGAGATCGCATAAGAGACAGTATATTTCGACTCAAAGCACTGAAGCTCTAATTCTGGTCGATAAGAGGCCAGACTTGCCAAAAAAAAAAAAAAAAAAAGGCTTGACCAGACGGGTTTAGACGGAATGACGGATCACGAATGGCATGAAGGATTCTGACGGTAAAGGATATGGGCCGTTGTTTTATTTCTGTGTATATGGCCGCAGTTCAAGATGGCTGCAAGGAGTTTCCATTGCCATCTGTGTGCATAAATAAATGAAGACTAGAGTCACTATTTGGCTCCATGCCATCTATCTGGTGTGCTAGTTGTGAAGGAAAGCTTAGGTAGATATTAAGTGATATCACGATTCACCGTAGACCACGATGTTCAAGGTAAGTAGGTAATTACCTACCTACCTAGGTATGATAAAAAATAGAATCATATACTGCATTTGGATTTTGAGCCTTGACGTGAAATGAGTCGAAACTCACCAAATCAGACTAATGCTGGCATAGGCAGGGCTGCAATTACCCGAGTATCTCTAGGTTACTGTACGGTAGTAGGTATCAACGGTCAAAGAGTCATTTTTAATTGGAAGAGTCAAAGTCTTCATGGTTGAAGGACCCTGCTCTCATCCATAGTGGCGATGTTTTAGGATGGCGTGGATGGGCCCAGGTGAGTCATAATGCTGATTACTACTTTCAGAAGGCAGTTTTAGTGAGGTGCAGTCAACTGCAGGCGGGACCCTGGATGTACTGTGCTACGTACCTTAGGCCGTCTACTCCACTATTATGAGGTACAGGCTTGGGCATTACCTTACATAAAAGCGGCGAGAGCTCCCCCAAGAGAGGAGGAGGGGCAGAAAACAGAGAGATCCGACGTAAGAGAGAAAAAAAAAAAGGGAAAAAACCTTGCTACCACTGAACATCCACTTTCTTCCAACATTCGCGACAACTTCATTCACCTCCCTCTCAACATTTCAAACCCGCCGTTTCGGAACTCTTCAGAAATTATGGCGGTTCGCGCTCAGTTCGAAAACTCCAACGAGTATGTACTTGTATCCCTTGTCTGAAACTATTTTGTGCCTTACGAACCCCGCCCCCGCCGTCTCTAATCACTTTGGATGCTGGCCGGTTGCCTATACGGGTGATAAAGCTACAAGAAGCAGAATTCGATTAAAAAACATTTGCTAACTTTCTATCTAGGGTTGGTGTGTTCTCCACCTTGACCAACTCTTATGCTCTGGTTGCCCTTGGTGCCAGCGAGAACTTCTACAGGTATTCAACCCATCTTTCCCTATACTCAATCTCTATCTGGCCTCGTGCTTACATTTTCCAGTGTCTTCGAGGCTGAGCTTCAAGATATTGTCCCTACCGTTCGCACTACCATCGCCGGTACTCGTATCATCGGTCGCTTGACTGCCGGTAACCGAAAGGGTCTTCTTGTCCCTACGACCACAACCGATCAGGAGCTGCAGCACCTGCGCAATTCGCTGCCCGATTCAGTCCGCATTCAGCGTATTGAGGAGCGCCTGTCAGCCCTTGGAAATGTCATCGTCACAAATGATCATATCGCCCTCGTACACCCTGACCTGGAGCGCGAAACAGAAGAGATTATTGCAGATGTGCTTGGTGTGGAAGTATTTCGACAGACCGTCGCCGACAACGTTCTAGTTGGTAGTTACATGAGCCTGTCCAATCAGGGAGGTCTCGTGCATCCCAAGACTCCTATTCAAGACCAGGACGAGCTATCCAGTTTGCTTCAGGTTCCCCTCGTCGCCGGCAGTGTCAACCGCGGTTCCAACGTCGTCGGTGCTGGAATGGTTGTCAACGACTGGCTCGCAGTTACTGGTCTCGACACCACCGCCACCGAGCTCAGTGTTATTGAGAGTGTATTCCGCCTCGGCGAGGGCCAGGGACCCAGCAACATCAACACCAGCATGAAGGACACCATGGTCGAGTCTTTCTACTAAGCTTGATCTGTGGATTTGTTTTCTGCTTGTAAGTTGGTTGCTTGTACGGACTTTGCTGCTGTTACCTACTCTTTCGGGTTATTGAACGAATTTTTAACTTATACGGGGCCTGGTGTTTGGAATATTGCGTGATTTTGCGGATGGCATCAGGAACATGGTATTCATGATCATCGAACGATACGATTCATATAAGAGGAACGGAGCAGCCATCAGCCATTTCTCATAGAATGAAAAGGACCAAGAGCTGAGTGGGGTCAATAAACCCTGCTCGTTGTGTACATACGTGCATCCCTTCGATCTGCCTGGGATACTGGATTGCGTGAGAGTCGCTCCCCTTTTGCACAGGAATACTTACTCATATTGTAGCTGTGCTTGAGACGAGCGTGGCAGAGAGTCGAAGCTTGTATAGACTACTGAGGTAGAGGTTCTATCACAAATACAGTCGGCTCCTCGGCTCCATACCTTTGATCCTGCAATCAGCCCAGTTTCTGAGAAGAAACATAGGTATCCATTAGCATTAATATCAATCGGCGTCAGGTGCTCTAAATTATTGGCGATAGTTTTGTAGCTCACAGTGTAAAGTGAAGTACATCCTCGCATCGTCTTTGTCATGCTCTTGGTAGAGTAACTACCAGTTAGTACTGACTTGGGTTAGTAGGTAGGTACCTAGGTATCGCTCTGGCGGCGGTATGAAAACCTCGCCTGTCTTGGTAGGTAGGTAAGTGAATTTCTGAGCATCAAGAAAGCAATTGTAAGAACCAAGTTGAAACTACTTATTATACTCACCAACCTAATCCCAACCTTCTACAGTGATTGATTCTTAGGTCCATCCCTTCCAAGACCTACCTACTGTCGGTATCGTCTACCCCGCCTTCACCGCCTGCCACTTTGGGGATCTCAGCTCCCCCACTACAAAATATCTACCTAATCACGACTACCACTTCTAGCCTAGGTAAGGTATCACAACTAATCTGAACGCTTAGCTCCAGATTCATAGAGCGAACAGCCATAGGACAGAGACCTCTTTCATAATGGCATCAAAAGAAAAGCCACAGCATCTCGAGCCCTCAAAGCTTGGCACAAAACAATAGTCCGACCTCCCATATATCTTCCCCATTCCAGTACTGACATTCTGCCCCATAGCTGGGATGACCTCTACACAAATGAAATATCAAACCATTCTGCCGACCCCTCCGACATTGGAACAGTGTGGTTCGACGACTCAGATGCTGAAGCAAAGATTCTAGAGTTCCTAGACGGGCTGCTCGACCCTGCTGACTCAGAATCACCGGTCCTTACCCACGACAAAACTACCTTTCTCGATCTCGGCTGCGGCAATGGCTCCTTACTCTTCTCTCTCCGTGAAGAGGATTGGTCCGCGCGTGCTCTTGGTGTCGACTACAGCCCTCAAAGCATCGCTCTCGCGCGTCAAATCACAGCTACAAAGGAGGACCTTGAAGCACCCGTCGAGTTTGAAGAATGGGATCTCATAGCTGGGTCTTATGGCCCAGTGCTCAACGGCGAGCAGATTGAAGGTTGGGATGTTGTGCTTGATAAGGGAACGTTCGATGCCATTTCTCTGAGTGATGAGAAGGACGCTCAAGGACGACGGCTGTGTGAGTGCTATCGTGAACGAGTGCTGCCACTTGTTAGGAAAGGCGGCATCTTTCTGGTGACCAGCTGCAACTGGACCGAGACTGAGCTGAAGGGTTGGTTTGAGAAGACTGGTGTTGAGGGATTCGAGGTCATTGACAGAGTAGAATATCGATCTTTCAGCTTTGGAGGCCACAAGGGTCAAACCATCAGCACACTCTGCTTTCGCAGGGTATGAGTAGGTCTAGTTGCATTAGAAATAACGGACATAGATACCCATTTTATCACATTGTGCTGGCCACAGCACCTGACTCCAAATCTTCATCATCACTCACTGAGAACTCTGGTTATATCATACAATGGTATTTGGTCTCGTCGGCGCTGGACTACCCTCCCCTAAACCCCCTGTCATCGTCCCGGCGGTTTAGTTGTATTTAACCCCCAGCGTCTCCAGAAGGCTCGTGTCCGGGTTTCGCATCTTTTCAGAATATTCCTCTTCCCCAAACGCAAGAACATTCAGCTCAAACCACTGGTTTCTAATATGCAACGTACGTCTTCATTGGCTCTTATCTGTCTTTCTTTCTTTTTGCGGCGATACGGACGTAACAAGAAAAGCAGACAAAAATCTGTATCGACAACAATTATTGCTTCATTACGTCTCTCATCTATGGCGATGTATTCATAGGCTCTCCGCCAGCAATAGGTCCCGAAATTTCGGCAGCTGCTGTCGTCGCAAAGTATCGCACATCCACGTCATCGTCCTTCTGCAACTTCTCCAGGTTAGGAACGACACGTTCTTGGATCAGCTCCGAGCCCCTTGGCGACGGTGTGATCTCACTACCCTGCTTCTCCAAGTCGTACAGGGTGCCCTCATCGGGAAGACGTCGGAGTACATTGATGAGAACGCGGTATGTCTTGGCGACGTTGAAACGAATGTTGGGGATGTCGTCAGAAACTAGCTTGTCGAGCATAGGCAGAATCGATTTGGCAATGACGTCCATGCTCACAACACTCGCCAATGTCTAAGGAGAAGAGGTTAGCTAGGCAGTCGTGGCACGGAAAGGGTGATAAATACCGAAATGGCAAAGCACGTGGTCATCCTGTAAAGGTAGTTGGGGTGGTTGCCCATAGCCATAACCTTTGGGATGATAGCCTCACTGGCCCACTCAACACCAAAGACCTCAGTAAGCTTCTTCAGGTTGTGAGTAGCTGCTTCACGAATGGAGAAAACTGTATCTCCAAGCCAGCCCATGCACAAGTTGCTGAGCTTCTCGTCGAAAAACTGGACACCAAGCTGGCTGGCCAGGAGAGGGATATACTCAATAATGGCAAGTCGTACCCGCCATTGCTTATCCTCAGCGAGTTGTACGATTGCGGGGAGAAGAGACTGAGAGAGCAGATCGATGCCGATAACTACATGTTGTCAGTGTGAACTCTCGTTGTCAACAGCTTTATTGGTTACCTTGGTTCACGAGCTCGAGCTTTGAAATGATATGAAGTCTAACCTCGGGGAACTCGTCCTTGAGCATCTGAAGAAACATGGGCAGAAGGTGGTCGATGGTTCTATGGCACAAATCAGCATCGGGCATCGGAGCTTCGAGAGCTCACCACTTACTCTTGCTTTCCAAGAATAGGAGCCAAGCCACTGATCTGGGTGCCAAGCGCAGCGCGGACATGTTGAGAAGTGTCAGAGACAAGGTCCTCGATACTACCCATGATGTCGTTGAGGAGAACGTTGCGGTCGACAAGAGCGCAGAAGCCGGGAATCTGGCCAGCAATAGCGGTTCGCACCTCAGCCTCATTGTCCTTGAGAAGCTTTACAAATGCGGGAACAAGATCCCTGGAGACAACCTCCTCGTCTACTGCCTTGGCAATCTACAAAATATCAGCATACCGTGAATCAAAACCAGGAAGTTATAACAAACCTTCTCAAACCGATCCGCAATCATGTAGCGAACTCTCCAACTCTTGTCCTCTATCAAATTGCGCAGGGCTGTCAGCAACACACCGTGGCTGGCCTGCTGTTCTTTGGGAACGGCTTCAGCGATGGAAATGAGAACCTCGACCGTAAGTAGTCGGACGCTATCCTGATCGTCTTGTGCGAGGTGTTGAAAAAGGGGTATCATTTCGTCGACAACGATGGTGGCGGGCATCTCCTTGACAAATTTGGCGAGGTTGGTGGCAGCCTGACGACGGACCATAGGCGTCTCGTCGTGAACCAACAGACCGAACTGCTGACGCAGTTGCTCTTGAACAGGTGGGGAGACCTTGTTGTAGGGAGTCGTGAAGAGACCGCAACCCGAAACCTTTGATGTGAACCAATCGGCCTTGGCGAGGCGGATTGTGAGGGGAATGAAGTACTCCTCAACTTGTTGAGGAGCAAGTTCGGAGCAGATCTTGTTCAGGGACTCGACGGCCTAGAATGATGATTAGAAGAGGGAACGAGGGACAAATAAAGGGACGCGCGAGTTTACCTTGTCACGGACGACAGGCTCCTCGATAGCAGCGAGGTTCTCGAGGGGAGACAGCAGAACATGACCCCACTGAGAACCGCCAACATACTCGACAAAGCCGCCAAGTTCCTCACTCAGGGCGACAAGAACCTCATCTTCATCCTCCACGGACTCTGTACAGCATTATGGTTAGGAGAGGTCTTTGTTTGAATCGCAACTTGGTGTGCGGGAAAGCTAGATCGAAGACTAACCGTCGAGAAAGGGGATGAGCTCCTCACGAGTTCGTTCAGCGCCGAGAGCAAGAGCAATGGTGGAGAGACGGTGGATGGCGTTGAGACGGAGAAGAACATCGTCGTGCTAAATAGTGACCGAGAGTTAGTAATGGGTAGTGACTTGTTGGTTATAAGAGAGGTAGGCAAATGAAGCGTTGTGCTGAAGCGTGGCGTCACCGCCAAACGGCATACCTTTAGCTCGTCAATAAGTACGGCGATAGGGTACAGCTCATCGCCAGAGTTGGGCGCGTCAGCCATGGCGAGCGGGGCGGTAGAATCGCAGATTTATCAAGAAAATGAGTGGCAGCGTCCGAGAGGAGTCGAGATGATCGTTAGGAGGGTGGAAGAAGGAAGGTTGGACGACTGCGGGTGGATCGCGTGTGGTAGGTGCTGGGCTGAACTGGACGGGTGGGTGATGCAATGATTTGCGCGGAGTTCCAACACACGATTTTTGGCTGGAAGACAAGGGCAGAGACGACACCACGCAATGAAGTAGAGCCCTGGGCTAAGCTCAGCGCGGAGAAAGTTGGCGGGTAATGATGCAGAGTCAAGGGCGTAGGGTCGTAGCCTATGTCAGAGTCGTCGAGGTTTCAGATGTGAACATGTGAATACGTAGAATCAATAGATGAGAGAGGGAGAAGAGAAAGCCCAGAGGACGTGGAGTGGGATGGAGCTGGATGAGTTGAATGTGCCTGTGCTGGCAGGGTGTCCAGGATGAGTGAGGCTGGTGACTCCCCCTGGGTAGGTGCTGTAGGTAGTGCTGTAGTGGCTCACCTACTAACTGTCCATTGGTACAGTAGGTACTAGATTAGTAGTAGGTTAGTAGGTACTCAGGTACGGATGCCCTGAAGAGCGTTGCCTGGGAGAGGGGCAACGCCTGGTGAACAGCTCCAGCCTCCATGGATACCTAGTAGGTAGGTACTGACTAACCTAACCTTAGGAGGTAGTCGAGGGCAATGTGGTTGAAGTGGGGTCATTGTGGCTTACCACTCATTTCCTTGGGAAACATGGATATTTGAGGGGCAATCTACGGATAGGTTCCTGACACTTACCTACAGCACAACCTTGGCCAGAGCTCAGATACGAACGTTGTGGCGTACAGGAAAATAGCTGGCATGATATCTGAGCATCAAGCTTACAGTCCTCTCTCATACAACTCTAGCAGAAGTACATTAAAATCCCACTGAATACCATGGAAGGAGTATTCGTGTACCTCGAACTTTCGAGCCATTGGCTCTTGGTAAGGTAGGTCGCAGGCTATATCTTGGATACAGCTGTCCAAACCATGGTTCCCTTTATAAGGGCGTGTTGTCATACAATCATTGTGTTATCCAACCTTCCAAAACTGGGATCAAGTTTAATCAAGTACCTACCTGCCTGCCAGCTTGGTACCTACCTAGGTACCTAGGTAGTCTTAGGACATATACAATCTTCACATCGCTTCACTGCATCCATTACCAAGCTACCAAGCAGCTAGCCCTGGATAGGAATATCAATGATCCGCCAGACCACATACCCCGCCAAATGGGTCCGCTAGGGGGGTACCGGCTTACCACACCACACCACTGCGTTCACTAGAGTACCCTGGTACCACATCCCACTTCTGTCATTCTCATGCAACGACGGCATCCCCAAAATTTCCTGTGACTCAGTGCAATTCACATCCAACGCTCGACGGAAGCCTCGCCTTGACCTCCAATTCTTCGTGAAAAGGATCACACTACAAGACAGGCTCGAGGCTACGCTTCATCATGCCTACTATCTCCGTCGACAAGTACAAGCTTTACGAAGCCCTCGGTCAAAAGTGCGAATCGATGCCCCTCCTTCTTGAACCCCCCACCATAGTCTCCGACTTCGCGACCCTATTTGATATGCGTATACTAACGTAATTTGTTTTTTTCTGACATAGATTCACGACCGAGGAGTTTGAGGATCTTTGCTTCGAATTCGGCATTGAGCTAGACGAGGATACTGAGAACGATGAGCGTCCTATTGTGAACGGGGAGCAAGAGCCTCCCCAGCTCAAGATTGAGATCCCCGCCAACCGATATGACATGCTTTGCTTTGAGGGTATCGTCTCCAACCTCAACGTCTTCCGTGGCAAGACTGCGCCCCCAAAATACCGCCTCGTCGAGCCCTCTAGCGGAAAGTTAGAGTCGATTACCGTCAAGCCTGAAGCCGAGCAAGTCCGGCCATATGTCTCTGGCGCTATCCTCCGCAATATCAAGTTCGACAAGAGCCGATATGAGTCCTTCATCTCTCTACAAGATAAGCTTCACCAGAACCTTGCCCGAAACCGGACACTAGTTTCCATCGGTACCCATGATTACGACACCATCAAAGGCCCTTTCACCTACGAGGCTCTGCCTCCCAAGGACATCAAGTTCATCCCACTCAACCAGACCAAGGAAATGGACTCCGCTGAGTTGATGAACTTCTACGAGAACGATAAGCACTTGGGACGTTTCCTCCACATTATCCGCGACTCTCCAGTTTACCCTGCTATCTACGACTCCAATCGTGTTGTGTGTTCTCTTCCTCCAATTATCAACGGCGACCACTCCAAGATCACATTGGATACCACCAATGTCTTCATTGAGATCACCGCTACCGACCTGACCAAGCTCGACATAGTTACCGACATCATGGTCACTATGTTTTCCATGTACTGCTCGGAACCCTTTACTGTTGAGCCTGTCCAAATCAACTCCGACCACAACAACCAAACCCGCATCACCCCTAACCTCAAGCCTAGAGTCGCTGAGGTTGAGATCGATTACCTCAACAGCTGCACTGGTCTCAATGAATCCCCCGAGAACCTGTGCAAGCTCCTCTCTAAAATGTCTTACACCTCTGCTCCCTCCTCGAAAGACTCCAATATTCTCGAGGTGGCTATTCCCCCAACCCGAGCTGATGTGCTCCACCAATGTGATGTGATGGAGGATCTCGCTGTGTGCTATGGCTACAACAATCTCCCTCGCACGGCTCCTTCACGTAGTGCCACTGTGGGTGCGCCTCTACCTGTCAACAAGCTCAGTGATATCATTCGGATTGAGGCTGCTGTTGCTGGCTGGAGTGAGGTCATGCCTTTGATCCTTTGTAGTCATGACGAGAACTTCGCTTGGCTCAACCGCAAGGATGATGGAAACACTGTCGTGCGTCTCGCCAACCCCAAGACCGCAGAGTACCAAGTTGTGCGATCAAGTCTTCTCCCTGGTCTTCTCAAGACCATTCGTGAGAACAAGGGCCACAGTGTTCCCATGAAGATCTTCGAGGTCTCGGATGTTGTCTTCAAGGATGAGACACAAGAACGCAAGGCCCGCAATGAGCGACATTTCGCCGCCGCCTGGTACGGCCGAACCAGCGGGTTCGAGGTCGTCCACGGTCTCCTTGATCGTGTCCTGCTCATGCTCCGTACTTCTTTCCTTACTCACGAAGAGGGCCTGTCTGGTAAGAGTATTGATTTCGAGATCAAGGAGAATCCCAGCAAGCCTGATGGCTATTGGATCGAGGAACTCGATGACGCTACTTTCTTCGCTGGCCACGCTGCCTCAGTGTATCTTCGTCTTGGTGGGAAGGAGAGGCGCGTGGGCGAGTTCGGCATTCTGCATCCCACTGTGCTGGAGAAGTTTGATTTGAAGTGAGTAATCGAGATACCTACATGTGGCTGTGGCAAAACTGACTGACATCTTTGCAGATACCCCGTTAGCACTCTCGAGATTAACCTCGAGGTCTTCCTGTGACGCGGCATAAAGAAACTCAAAGAATATGTAGAGCCTAAAGGCAAGAGGCGAAACAAAGCAACGCGCTAATCAGATGCGAGATAAGATCGTGGATGACAAAGACGTTTCAATAGCCGGAATGACGCTACGAGATAGACAAAAATAAAGATGAAAAAAGATACAAAAGCCAAGTTTAGACCACTGGGTAATCTACCATGCTAGGTTAACATACTTTGCTATATAAGGGGACCATGGAGTAATCTATTGCCATCCAAACCCGCGCTATGGATCATGATTCGCACAAGTTCAAAATGCATTCACTGCCGAAGTTCAACGCCAAAGCCAGAAATGCTGCCTCTAATACCAACAACCGATCAGTGTGAGCCATGGCAATCTTTTTTTTTGGATGACCAATTTCCAAAGATCAGACACATCCGACTAGAAATCAGATTTCGACGATATGCGCCTGCCTTCACAAGTCGAATGCACCGTCTGGTTCACGCTTGTAGCGAGGCGCCTCTGACTCCACGTTTGGTTGTAACGAAACGTCAGGGATGGTTTCAGCTCAGAAACCCAATGGCTCAGAGTCGCGCTGTTTGATGTACTCCCACTCGCCAGTCAGATCGCTGGGTACACTATGGAAGCTGTACCAGCTTGAAGATGCAGCGAGATCTGTAGCCAACACCGACGGCGCTGCCAGTGCGCGTGGCCGGGAGTAGTAATGCCGCATGTACTCATGGGTCTCGAAAATTAGGTATGGGCTGGGGTCCGACTCTGGAAACATGACCTTCTATGTCATCCCACGCAGCTCCTGGTCGTTGCGAGGGGATGCAGGAGTCGGATCTGAGGATGAGGCAGAATCGCCAGTGTTGGTAAACTGCCCAAGCATCCCCTTACCTAGATTGAGACCCGTGATCCCATCTCTGATGGCGGCAAAAGCGTTCCCGCCGGGCTCAGTAGACGCGCTTCGCTCGATTGGCGTATGCCGTGCCTCTGGCGTCAACATCTCGTGAGCTGTCTCAACCCCGGTAAGGACCGAGGGGGGGCCCGATTTAGAACTTGAGGTCGACAACCTTGGATCAGCATCTGCTTGTATGACACTAGGGTACTGAAGATTTGATATGGCGGTTTGCCGGTCGGTCTCGGCTGCCGCGGCAGCATTTAGACCACCATTCATTTCATCCTCAGTTCTTCCGAACACCTGGTGCCACCACCTAATATCCTTCAATCGCGGTAGAAGAATACGCTCTTGTCCCTTTACGTATTCATCAATGCCGGCATCAAAATCCGGGTTGGTGAATTCAGCCCGTCGGCAGAGGAAGTAATCCCAAACTGAAGATGTGCGCTCCGCAACTCGCGCATCCTTTCTTTGTTTCTCGGAGTTGAACAGGAATGTGCCGTATTGGCACGAGTACAGGTGGTAGAGAAGTCGGCGCAGGAAACGCTCGTTAAATTCGAACCGAGTATTATTTTGACGCAGAAGTTGATAAGTGCAGTCGAGGAATTGGTGAAAGACGGGACTAACCATCTTTGGGGATGTTGCTTCATCGTCGACTACCTTTCCCGGCGCCGTCTCGATAACTGCAGTCAAGTCTGGATCGTCCTTGTTCTGGTTGAAGAAACGCTTTGCACCGCTCAACACATTCTGGAAAGCATCACCTCGGCCATCATTCTCGCCAGGCTGCACCTTTGAACCAGCAAAAGCATCCCTCTGCACGGTGAACCAATCTTCGTGGTTCAGATGGCCGGATCGCAGTCTGAACATGTGTCCAAAGGAAAGCCAGTCCTTCTCAATGAGAACGATGAATCCTTCGATAGTACGATAGTAAGGGTCAAGCATGATCTGAGCCAGTGCACTGAGCTGACTCGTGCGATCCCAGCCATCAGAGCAATGGATGAGAACATGGGAGTGGTTGATGCCAATTTGCCTGGCAATGATAGCTGATCCATCCAGAACATTGTGAATATGCCGTAGCCAACCACTTTGATGGAGCAACTCTCGGTTCGGTGGCAAAGGGGAAATATCGGCGTCTTTGAGAGCGTCAACAACCTTGTTGAGGGAGCTTCGCATGACGTGGATATTCTCAATACTAAGGAATATCTTCCGTGCAAACTTGTACTTGTCCATATTCTCTGAACCCATCCCCTGAACTTGATTGACCATGGCGTTGATGGTTGGACGGGCGTCTACAATTAAATTACTCTGTTGGGCACCGTATATCTGACGTTTTCCAGCCGCATCGTATACAGCAGATGATTTTGAAATAAGATCGTCCTCGTAACGTTCTGTGTCGGAAAGGTCTGGCTCTGTTGCTGAGCTTCCGAGAGACACATCAGCTTGACTCGATAAAGGAGTGTTGTCTTCGGACCCTGGTGGTAATAGAGCATTAAAAGACGCCGCTACTAGTTTCTCATCTTGAACATTTGACTTTCTCGTAATTCCGGACAGGGGCTGAGAGCTCCTAGTGATGGTGCAGTTGTTGATAGGATGAATGTATGACAGCGCCGGTACACGATTCCTCGAGCGAAACTCCTTTGCATATTTAAGGACGTTATCCGAGATTTTGGTTGGGACGACCAAGAAAGCAGGGTATGTATCGCAGAAGGTATAATCCTTATTGATGTGGGTGATTCTCCAGCCTTTGTCAGGCAGCTTCTCACTAACTCCTTGCCGCCTGAACTCTGCTTTTGGGTCGTAGAATGACCAGCCTCCAACCTCTCGCTCGTGCTTCAGGGGTTTATGGTTGAATGCATAAAGCTTCTCGACAGTTCCAAGCTTACAGGTTCGGCATTTGATGAAATCGAATGTGTCACGAGCGATTTCGATGTCGGCGAAGTTGAATGTTACAAATGTGAAGTCACGGCATCGTAATCGAACCGACGGGGACTGGCGGGATCCAGGCGGGACTGGCCGGAATGCGCAATAGGATAACATAGGAAACGGAATCCATCTTTCGCGAACTCTGGGTTTCTGAGAAGGATCAGGGGATGTTCCGGACTGATCGATAGGTGCGCAGAACACCAGGTGGAAGTCGGTCAGTCGTAAAGTGCCATGGGTAGTCTGACCGCCGTAGATACCCTGAACACTCTCAACGATCTACACCGCGTTAGAAGTTTGGATGACAAGATCAAGTCCTGAGCAAGAAACCCGACACTCTGAATTTAGTGACTTGGACTGAGTGACCACACGTACCTTTCGGGCCTCCATCTTGGCAGATCGTAGAGTTTGTGCAAGACAGGTTCCCCAACCGCTTGTTTCTCTCTCTCTGGATGAAGTTATCACGAGAAAAGGTAGTCTTTCTAGACGTAAGACTAGTTTCGGTCGGCGATCGTTTGAGTATCTGTATTCTAACCGTCGAAAGTTCTGGAGATGGTGATGCGGAGGGAACTCGATATCGCGGGGCAACCGGAAGACAAGGAGACAGCATATGTAGTAAGGCGATTAGAGAATATAGGTTATGGGACGGCCTTGGACATGCCTGTGACCATCCCCGATTCTATAAAAATTCGAAGCGAACCAGATTTCTCAGCTTTGAGTAAAGATTCAAGTCTATTCGAGAAGCTCATCCATCATCACGAGCCACAAATGCTCGCCTCCACTCCGGGAATGATAGCCAGAGCCCGACGTCAGAGGCATGGCCCAAGCGCTTTCCCTATTCTTTAGCTTGGCATCTTACTCAGGATCCGTTATAACAGTTTCTCCGACATTCCGATATCCAGGACTTGCACAGAGCCCCCCAATCAACCTAAACCAATCGAGCCCCGCAAAAACCGAATTTAGGGCTCAACCACACACCAAAAAATTGATTCGAGCCTTTGTGAGTGTCAGGTCAGTGAGGCCCGAAATCCACCCAGGATCGCGAATCTTTCTCTTCAGCCCGCCAACCCTCAGCTCGCCAACAGACTCAAGACAAGACACCTGTAGTCAAGTCAGTCCCGACAACACAAGACCTTTTTTCCAAGATGGCTCACCCCGGATCTCAGATGTGAGTTACTGCCTGCGTCTATGTCTATCCGCCTGTTCGAAAAAGCGAAGCCATCATCACTGCGTTACCGTCACCACCCCCGCGAAACACCCGTACTCGTTCGCCCAGGAAATCAAGATGGATCAGAACAGAACAGATTAGAACATGCACTAACATTTCTTCTTCTATAGCTCCAAGAGGAGAAAGTTCGTCGCTGACGGTGTCTTCTACGCCGAGCTCAACGAGTTCTTCCAGCGTGAGCTCGCTGAGGAGGGTTACTCCGGCGTCGAGGTCCGCGTCACCCCCACCGTTACCGACATCATCATCCGAGCCACCCACACCCAGGAGGTTCTCGGTGAGCAGGGCCGCCGCATTCGCGAGCTTACCTCGCTCATCCAGAAGCGATTCAAGTTCCCCGAGAACTCCGTCTCCCTCTACGCCGCCAAGGTCCAGAACCGTGGTCTCTCCGCCGTCGCTCAGTGCGAGTCCCTCCGATACAAGCTTCTGAACGGTCTCGCCGTTCGACGTGCCTGCTATGGTGTCCTCCGTTTCATCATGGAGTCTGGTGCCAAGGGTTGTGAGGTTGTTGTCTCTGGTAAGCTCCGTGCTGCCCGTGCCAAGTCCATGAAGTTCACCGACGGCTTCATGATTCACTCTGGTCAGCCCGCCAAGGACTTCATCGACCACGCTACCCGTCACGTCCTCCTCCGACAGGGTGTTCTGGGTATCAAGGTCAAGATCATGCGCGGCTCCGACCCTGAAGGCAAGGCTGGTCCCCAGAAGACCCTCCCTGACGCCGTTACCATTATCGAGCCCAAGGAGGAGCAGGCTGTTCTCCAGCCCGTCAGCCAAGACTACGGCGCTAAGGCCGCCCAGGCTGCTCAGGCTGCTCAGGATGCCCGAGTTGCTGAGGAGGAGGGTGGTGATGAGGTCCAGGCTGTTGAGCAATAGGATGTTTAAATCACCAGGCTGGGAAAAGCCACCAAAACCTTACGAAGGAAGATGGGAGATCCGTGGTATGAGGGACGGAGGTCTACTCAGGCGTCAATTGTTCATTTGCATCTGCTAAGGGCACGGAAGGTTTCATTCTTGCTTGTAATGGTAGGCAAAGCATAAAGAGAAAAAAAATGAGACCCGAAGATTACGACGACACGTCTTATGACCGTGTCTTCTGTCTACCAACCCCTCGACTCCAGTATCATGCGAGTCCTTGTGATCGTTTTGTTGTTAAATTGTAGACGCGGCGATGAATAAATGGCGGGACTATTTATCAGATAATTGCCATATCCATGTCCATTGCGACCTTACCATGAGCCCAGGGACGTATGGCGGTATCGCACAACTCACTAATTTGCACGGCTTTCAGGTTCATTCCCTCTTATTTCACATTGTGGTACGGGACAGCATAATCCTTTGTGCCATGTTGTTATACTTCTTGTCTATGGTGAATGGGTAGTCTCTGACCGTTTCCTATCTCTTGCTATAAGTTCAAACCTGGGCATCGTCGAACCCTGAAAAAGAAAGCCCTGCGACTTGGATAACACATCTAGAATACCTGAGCCGTTCATGATCCTAGAAATTTCAGCGGCAACGCCCGCGTTATTCACCTTTTCCTTCGCCACCCAGCATAAATCCCTTGATCCGGAACCCCTATGTGAACAGCTGACTTGCAAGTCTACCGTCATTCATGCCCTGCAGTTATCGTACAAAGAGAATTCGCCTGTGACCCCAATACAAAATCCGCCAACGCCGTCCAAGACCGTGTGCCCGTAGTACTCCAGTAATAGCAAACAATACATCTCGTTTAGTCCCGAGTCCTGACCCCGTTGTGCATAGAAAAACCACAATTGATACCAACATTGGAACATGTCGTTGCGTAATGCACCATTCATGAATGCTGTCCATGTCCGAGGAGAAATGCCTGGCCAGATGGTTTGAAAATGTACAATGCTTGTTTAAGATGACGAAACATGCAAAACATTGTCGCGGAGTTCTCTCAGCGATCTGCTCAAGAAGTCCGTTGCTCCGCCATTATGTTACACGATACGTTATAAAACGTTATCATCGATCGCCCGATTTGTGACGGTTGTCGAGTTCAATGCTGTTGTCGTAAGTTGCTTTGCCGTTGCCGTTCCCATTGGCGTGTCGCAGGTCGTCGTCGCTATCGTCCGCCAGGTCGGTCAGAGCGAATCCAGCAGCTTCCTCCTCATCGTATGCACGGATCAGGCCCTCACGATCCCCCCGCTGGCTGCTAATACTGTGCCGAGAAGGATCGCCGCTTCTCCTCGCCTGCATGCTCAAACGAGTCTGCAGACCAGATACCATATCGGTGCCGGTAGCGTCGCTTCCTCCTCGACCTGCGCTCAATCTCTGACCATGAGGATCACCTCTCGAGAGGTTGAGAAGGTAGACACCAGTAAAGGTGACCAAGAATCCGCAGAGCAAAGAGAGTGTATTGACAGGATCGTTGGTGTTAAACCCAGTGAAGAGAATAAATGAAGCGCAGAGGGTTGCAGTCGTAAAGGTTACGTAGTACAGAGGGTTAACACTGGCGCATCTGTCAATACAGTTCTTCGCGTATGCGTTGGCCGAGTACTTACATGTTGGTGGGGAAGTTGGCGAGAGCTTTGTTGAAGTAGTTCATCTGAGTTAGAATGCAGACAGCTGTCAAGATCATGAAGACGTAGGTAGAGGGATGGCTGAATTGGTTGTGGCCAGCGAACGTCAACTTGAGCGCAATGCCAAAAGCCTTGACAGACATGACAGAAATGGACCCAACGGTAGAGCAGATGGAAAGGTAGATGAGGGCGTTCTTCTTGCCATAGCGAGGGGCAATCCTGTAAATCATAAAGACGGCGAAGCCAACAACGGCGAAGGCGTATAGAAGAAAACCTGGTATCAGTTAGAAGTGAGGCTTCAATAATGCTCTTCTGTTTACAAACCTGGCTGGATGGCCAAATGCAGAATCTCGTCGACAGTCTCAATCTCCTCATCCGGAGGCGCGTGGAGCACAATGATAACAGCACCGATCAGACATATGGCACTGCCTAGCTTACCCAAGGTACCAAGTTCTTCTTTGAGAAAGTATGAGCCAAGAACGGCACCAATAAGTACACTGAGAGCTCCAAGGGGGGTGACGAGGATAGCAGGGGCGAAAGCGTATGCGGCAAAGTTGCAAATCTCTCCAAGTGCAACTGTCAACACATATTAGCACAACCATCGCAAAGAGCGATTCACCTTTTACTACTCACGAGTCGCGATACCGGCCCACCACAGAGGATTTTTTAGGTACACAAATCCATCACCTTCAAAGCCATGTCTTTCTTCTGCTTGAATCAATCCCTAGTGGCTGATTAGTCCCGTGCACATGGTTGAGCGGTAGGCTGTACGAGAAGACCGGGCAGTTGGGGTCGCTACTCGGCAACATCAACTATGTGAGACCAACCTTTTTTGTGATAACGAAACTGGTTCCTAGAATGCTGTTAATGATGCAGTCGCGCTTGATCATGCTCAAGAGACAACATACCAATGGCTAGGGCCGATGTCATGGCAAGAGCCAGACCGATATACCTTGAAATCATGTCAGCTTTGTTATGGGAGATTGAAAAGGAAGACGGAGTGGTGACAAAGAGCCGATCAAAGTGGCCTTTCAGGAGTAAGACCACGTCAAGTGGTACACGACGTACTTGTCTTCGATCATGATGTTTAAAAGAGCGCACAGCAGCGACGAAGCGCACAGAGTCAACTCTCTATAGACAATTCCAATGCGCTGAACACAAAAGGCTGAGCAAAGGTAGGGTTCGGGCGATAGCGTTTGGAGTCAAGTCAGGTCAGGTTGAGGCCAAACAAGGATTATTGACAATCGGCATAGGCTCGCACCGGGCGAGAAAAGCCGTAAAATAACGAGTGTTGGAGCGACTGAGCTAAGAAAACCAAGGGCTCGAGTCTATCGCAAACGCATCAAAGAGCGGCTATCAAGTCGCTAAAGAGCGATATGTTTCGTGGAGGTTGGCGTGGTTGCGTGGACGCTTGCAGAGACTCGGCGATAGAGGGGCGTAGGCGATTCGCGACGACGGAAAAGGATCGGTTCGAGATGTGTTCGTCTCGTTGAGTAGGTAGTTGTCGAATTCGTAAACGTCGAGGGCAGATAGCGTTGTGTCTTGTCAAACCGAGCAAGCAGTGTGAGGGAGAGCTCGTAGAGCGCAACAAAACGAGACGATGTTCACAGATGGCAGGGGTTGATAGGGAAAAAGGGACAGCTTGGCTGGATTGCAAAAATGGAGAGGCTACTGCAGTGCGGATGAGACGAGCGAGATGCAGTATGTACTCCAAGGTACTAAGGTTAGGTCTGGGTCGTGTGGGAGAGTTTGGGGGAGGCCAGATCAGACCCGACAAGACCCAGGCAGGGGTGGCTCAGTAAGCTAGAGGCGGCGGGAGGCTTTAACAAGACCAGCAGTGGAGACGCCAGGTACGTAAGATGTGGTGGAATGAGAGTGTACGATCAAGTACCCACCGTCAAGCAGACTTCAAGAGGTTTCAAAAAGAGGGCGCCAATGGACCCATTACCCCCTGGCGTCGGGTCCTTGTCCATAACGTTACAGTACCTACGGGACACCCTAAAGATGGAGTCAGAGAAGCCCTGAACTGAAATACTCTACATCCAATACGTGCGTGGTAAGGAAAGAGAAAACTGGAAGAGTAGAGGGTGGGACCCTATCAGGTAGTAGGTACCTTACTGATTTAGGTAACTAGAGTATAATTCCAAGTTCCAGCCAGCCAGTGCATTGTGAGGTAGTAGGTTTACCTCAGGTTGCTTTTCTTTTTTTTTTTTTTTTTTACCCATTGCATCTGACGACACTTCATTCCACAATCCATTTATTGGAAGAGACACTAGAGAGAGATAAAACAATCGTTGGTAAAACGGCAGCGTTACGAAACCTGGCACAGACCCCAGGTGTCAAAACGCAGTTATTGATCAGTAACAACCAATTTAAGCCCTGTGGTCAATTACTGAAAGATAAAGTCTCAGGTTATCCTCATGATATGCACCTATCCTGTCCTGTATGGGATACGAATGGTGGGGAAATACCCGACTGATTCCCTAGAGTTTAGTACCTAGGTGTAGGGCCGAGGCTTGGACAGAACTACTGGACCTAACTTAAACTCCATGTGAGCCCCTGAGCTAATTCGCTATCAACCTCACAGTAGGTAGTACCCGACTGTACCTAGTGGAGGTAAAAGATGGAAAGCTTAGGTAACGATTTCTGTTTTATGTGATAGTACAAAGAATAACATATTTGTCTGTTTACCTCATCACAGATCCATGGAATACTTTCACTCAATCTCAGCGCTCAATTGCTGTTAATTGATCTAAGGGGCCCAGAAATTGAACGCAAGGGGCAGTCACCTCCATAGAAGGAGCACAGCAAATGGATATTACTACTAACCTACCTAGGTACCTACCAACGTACGCTGTACGGCGGTATAGCACAGCCCGCCTGCCCGTATATTGTGTTGGTAGGTCACTGATGGATGGATATCCATTACCTATAATGTTGAATCCCTAGGTGGGCCTTTCCTTGTCTCCTTTCAGGGCAATCCTATTCGTCCCACTTAATCGAGTCTTCTTGTCCACGTCAGCAGCTCGGTTCTCACTGAATCTCCAACCTTTGAGCCAGTAAACTTTGGGGGTGCAATTCTTTTTTAGCATCCGCATTTCAGTAGTGCCTCGCTCAGCTCCGCTCTGGGCCATGATTGTAAGATCGAGAACATGCTCAACAACGCCTCCCGCACGCCACATTAGGTACCCAGGTAGGTTTTTTACTCATATCGATGTCTAAGCCTTACATATATCTTAGAACAATGCTTGCATAGGTAATCTAGACGGGAGACCCTTAGAAATTAGAATCGACTACTGTGATACTGTATAGTCTATGTGGTATGGATATCATGCCACTGTTTCGGTTATAATATATTAGATGTCATATCACAAGGTCTGGCTTGTTCCTGATCGACATTCTTAGCGCTCAAGTCAATCAACCCCCTAACATATCCGTACATACAGTACATATCCGATGCTTGCCAAGCATGGATTCATGACGCCCATTAATTCTTCGCAGGGACTTGTCAGCGCTCAATAGGTGCCAAATAGATAGATGGCAACCGCTGTCGTGCTTGTAGAATCATGCCTTGTTAACACTTTCGCATGATTACTCAAGTACTTCTCGTTGATCAAGGTAGCTTTCTGACCCACGGGATCTCAGACTCACATCTTGCGAATACAACCAAGATCGAATGGCTTTCTGTAATAGAGCAATAACAACACTAGAATATGCATTTGCAATGTCCCCGATCCCAGCATAGATCCCAATCACAGACGCTGTCCGTCCCAATCGCACCCACATTATTTAGTATACCCTTAACACCCAGCAACATCGATAGCTTTGAGTTTCAACCGTGTAACGCCTCATTCCGCCCCACGAGCCATACAGAACTAATCCACCCGTTCTCTTACCGACAGAGGTCTCGCAATTCGTTCTTAACTATTGAGTTGGAAGGGAAGGGGTATCGAAACTTGCGTAACCGCAACGAGTACGGCTTCAAAAACAAAGGACCATGTCACCGATGGCCGGGAAGCGAGTTTGATCCAATAGACAGGATCACGTCGTCCTAGTATGTTAGTCATTGCGCTTGCATTGCTTACCTACGCTGAAGATACCAGGGTGGATTTTAATGGTATGTGATGTGTTGCTTCGAGGAAACCGAGATCTTACCACCAGGAACGACGCGGCGACAATGAGACTGAACAATGACATTCAAGAGCCATTTGTCAACAACTCAAGTCGTCACTGTGCGTCAATTTACCGGCAGCTGTTGGTTTTAGTTATGATGAAGGGTGTTTAACGAGGTTGGGAAGTGATTTTAGTTAGTTTGGTGAAAGGTTTCAAGGGCGACGGCGTTTAGCATCTAGGCAAAGTTGGTCAACGTTAAGTTATAAACGAGGGATTGTATCGTACCTTGCTCGACTTCCACTTCATCTTCGTCATCGTCATCGCGGGATCGCTTACCGGCAGCAGAGGGAGTTGTTGGCCCTTGATCGTCTGCCTCTGGTTCGTCCCTCCAGTCGATTTCGTTCAAGTCATTCTCCTCGACATCGACATTACCAGCCACCTCGGCTTCAGTAGAAACTTCGCCAAGATCGATGTTGAAAGCCGCTGCTTCCCCTTCTTCCTGAAGCGTAGTCGTGGTGCTCGTGCCATTAGTCTGGGCGCTGATAGCTTCGGTTTCAACAAGGCAATCCTGTTCCGTCTGCTCCGCGACTTCGAGAATTGCGTTGCCATTCACCCCAGCGTCATCATCCAACTCGAGATTGGCAAATGGGTCGACATCACTTGCAGCGCGTGCTGGACAAAATTCGTCAGTTTCATTGAAAGAAAAGGCTGTACTGAAATCGGAGGCGGAATGTGCATGTTTGTAAGGGGAGGGGTTGGGAATTGGCATTCCGAGCTGTGGGCCGCCAATGTGCCTTTCATTGCTCTTTAGGGATTGCCGATATACTGCTTCCTCTTGGTTGTGTTTTTCAACGTACTCTGAGACGCAAGCTCTGCAGAGACAGAAGCAAGGGAAGTAGCAACAAAGGGAATCGGTGGAGTGTGAGGTTGCTTTACCGTTTTGTTCATGGTTTTCGTTCTCGGTAGCTGCGTCAGCTTCTTCGACGACTTCTAGTAGTGCTTCGACGGCAGAAGCCTCGATTGGCGATTCGACTCGAGTCTCGGCGTTAACTTCATAATCGTCTTGAGCATCTCCCTCGTGGCTGACCGCCTCTTTTGCCCCAGGAACAGAGGCACTGAGGCTCGTAGGTTCCGCTGTTGAATACTCGTCATTGACTTCCGCTTCATCTGCCTCATTATGTTCACCATCGCGGCTTTGTTCTTCGTCGGGATACTCATCAACCGGGCTATCGAACTCGTCTAGCTCCTCGTGAACGCCGTCAATTGTCGCAGCTGTTTCGAGTATACTTGCGTCAACCGTCGCAGGAGTTTCAAAGAGGTGGATAACTTCGTCAAGTCCTTTGCCGGCGGCAGCACTCTCAATGAGCGATTCCAGACGCTTCTCAGTGTTGGGTTTAGTAAAGAGATATGTATAGAGTGTTCGTGAACTATCAGGATCTTGGTTCTTGATAAGAAGGTCAAAAATCTCAAGGATTTGACGAAAAGTGACATTTGACATGAGTTCCCCCTTGGTTGCCTAGATTGTACGTTAGCAGGGTCTCGGTTAAAGGTTAAGCTCATCTCTCACTTCTGAAATTTCGAGGCCAAGCTCGTCGACCTGGAGTACCAAGTCATCATCCATGGCGACCTCGTTCTCTAGCTCATTTCGAAGACCAGCTAGCAGTTCCTCAAGTGGCTGATCGAGGACCGATGTGTCGGCAAAAAAGCTATTGGTGGTGGTAGAAAACATAGGGAATTCATCTCCCTTATACTGTACCGTGATAGCAGGGAAATCATCACTTGACTTCTCATTCAAGTCCTCATCAGAAGCTGGATCGTTTGCATATCCCGGCTCGAGCATCTCGTCTTCATTGTGTGCATCTGGGTCATTCTCGCCCATGTGATAAGTATGGACCTCAGCAGTTTCATCATATTCAAGGGTCCCATAATCTTGTCCCATCCCAAGATCCGCGGTCTTTTCGTGACTGGTTACGTAGTCCTCTTCACGAAACTCTTCGTTGCCTTGAATAGCATGTGCTTGCGCGTCCTCATCCACAGCCAGGTCTTCAACCTCAGTACCATCAAATGCAACCACCTCATGGTCGATTATTGCTTCAGGTGGGCTCTGGGGTCCATAATGGTTGTCGTGACTACTTGAGGTATGTCTTTCTTCTTGAACATGTTCAGCGTCGTCCTGCTGAATTACAGGGGTACTATTTCCAGCGTGGTGACTTCCATGGTCTGTAGCAGGTTCGGGTGCATGCTCTTCCCCGGACTCCGTTGGCTGGCTGGTAGGGTCTGCGGTCGCATCTTGCTGAGATCGGGTGTGCTCTGTCTCATCTTCATATTCATAATCGATTTCGTGCGCAGATGCACAGTCTTCTGATACATCATCTCCTTGAATAGCTGTTTCGTTCACATCTTTGGCGTTCGCTTCTTTTTCTTGGTTGCCGTCGTCAGAAAACTGTGCTTTAGCAGCAGGTTCTTGGGCTGGAAATTCAGGAGCCTCGCTCACTTTGTACTCCACATCTTCTCGACTGTGTGCTATGTCCTCGACATCGTCCAGGTTGATTTCGACGTCTTCGCCCATCATCCCATTCATCTCATAGGCGTGATGGTTCAGATCATCACCATCTTCTTGCATCTCTCTGTCTACTGTTTTGAGATTGTCGTCGTGCTCCTGAAGGTCTTGGTTGGAGTCGCCCATGTCGGTATCAAAATCGATCATATCTTCTTCGACTCGGCCGTCCAAGCCCGACTTGGCCATATCGAGATCCATTTCGATCTCTGTCATGTTCTTCCGGTGCGTTTGAGTATTAAAATACTTCAAGGTGAACGAGCTGGGGAAAGATGCAGGAATTCGGAAATGAAACTTTGCGATATACAGCAAGAAAGAATGGTACAGAAAGAAGGAGTAAGATCGAAGTCGCTGTAAGGGTGCGAGTTTGGCGTAGACAGCCGACGCGGGTGATAGGTCGGATCAAAGAGTCAAAGACCAAGCCTGGATGGAAATGTAATTTAAGCTGGTATGCGACATTTGATTAGGCAGATCAGATTCTTTGTGTATGATATAGAAGGGCGTTCACGCGCGACGTCCCTGTGATGCGCTATGTCTTGCGTTGCGGTTGCTCTGGTGGTAGAAATAAATAAGGTTGCGTCAAGGTGAAAGGTTGAAGTTGGCCATCCAATCTCAAAACTGTAGGTGCCTGGGAAATCACATACCTACCTCAGTAGGTAAGTACCTAGGTACCTACCTAGGTAGCAAGAGGTTCTAAGGTACTAGGTGGTGATTCACTAGGCGACTTTTAGCAGCATGTGGGCCCCAGAAAGGCTGAACTGAACGTCACCCAGCGAGAGGCTGGCCTTTGCCATAATAAGACTAGCGCTAGTAGCTTAGCTGCTTTTCGTTGTTCCCCCTTCCATCATAACAGCTTCTTCCAGGTGGCCTGTAAGAGGGTAGTACGTACCTCTTACCCAGGCTCCTGCACCTCCCACCGACTTGAATATTGGCCCGCTCTATCTAACATCCAGGGGACGAACATTCAACAACTTCCAAATTACATCGCAATCAATAAAATCTGCTCGAATTAGCCCGCCAAGATGGTGCGCAACATCTATAATCATCACCCCTGTTTACATAATGTACTCATATTACCTAGGTCGTCCTTGCGGCTTCGATTTGCACCCGCGGAGGGAAAGCTGTCCTCTCGAGACAGTTCCGAGAGATGCCACGATCACGCATAGAAGCTCTTCTTGCCTCGTTCCCCAAACTCGCCGATAGCGGTACACAGCACACGATCGTCGAACAAGACAATGTCCGATTTGTTTATCAACCCCTCGACGAACTTTACATGGTTCTCATCACCAACCGCCAGTCGAATATTCTGCAGGACATCGACTCTTTGCACTTGTTTGCACAGGTAGTCACCAGCACCTGCAAGAGCCTGGACGAGCGCGAGATCGTTAAGAATGCCTACGAGCTGCTCAGTGCTTTTGATGAGCTCGTCACCCTTGGTTACCGCGAGAACTTGACCATTAGCCAAATCAAGACATTTCTTGACATGGAGAGTCATGAGGAGCGCATCCAGGAGATTATCGCAAGAGTAAGCCACTTTCTTTGGGTTTAATAGGCTCTTCTTCGCACTCAGAATCTCACAGTTGCATAGAACAAAGAATTGGAGGCCACCGAGGAGCGAAAACGGAAAGCGAAGCAGCTTGAGATGCAGCGCAAGGATGCTGCTCGCAGTGGTCGTCCTGGTGTTATGGGTGGTATGGGCAGTAGTGGCGGCATGCCTCGAAGCCCCTCTTATCCCTCATACAATCCTCCCTCGCAATCGAATACCAGCACATACGACTCGTACGAGGCTGAGAAGAACAAATCTTTCGGCAAGTAAGTATGGTCCGTTTTCTACATGGAAGCAAGCGATTGACAATTTGAAGACCCTTGGCTCCCAAGGCCAAAGGTATGCAGTTGGGCAAGAAGTCTAAGACGACCGATATGTTTGAGCGAGTAAGGGGTGACATGGGCAGCGAAATCGACAACTCACCTCTTGTTACGCCCGCGCCTGTACAGCAAGCTGAAACACCAGAGCCTCGCATCTCGTCGACCCTTGATCGCGATGCCATTCACGTCACCATTTCAGAGGCAATTTCAGCCAAGCTTTCTCGAGAGGGTGCTGTCAACTCTCTAGCTATCAGTGGTGATCTTGTTCTCAGAATTTCAGACCCCAGCCTTACGAAGATCAAGCTTGGTCTCCAGGCCGTTCCATCTCACGGAGTCCAATTCCGTACTCATCCAAACGTTGACCGAAATCTCTTCAACGGCTCTAAGATCATTCAGATGAGCAACACTGCTCGAGGATTCCCAGTCAACAATGCCGTCGGTGTTCTGCGATGGAGAGCCTCCCCCAAGGTTGACGACCCCAGCGCGTGCCCGATCACATTCACGGTCTGGATTAACAAGGATGCGGACAAGTACAACATTACAGTTGAGTACGAGTTGACAGGTGGCGATGCTTTAAATGATGTCAGTGTCGTTGTTCCTTACGCGGGCAGCGAGCCTGTTGTTTCTAGCTTCGATGCTACCTATGATGTTTCTGGAGACGCGATTGAGTGGTCTATTGGTAACGTGGATGAGGAGAACCCTAACGGCTCATTCGAATTCGAAGCTGAGTCTGGCGATGAGAATGATTTCTTCCCGATGACTGTCCGCTTCAACAAGAGCACGCCATACATCGATGTCGACGTGAGTTTTTACTGCAAAGAAATTGTAGGACGGTTTGCTAATCATCCAAAAGGTCAACACCGCGTCTCTTCTGGAGGAGGAGGAGGAGGTGACATTCTCCAAGGAGATCAAGTCTCATGCAGACAACTTCTTGGTAGAATAGATGGAATCCAAAAGTCTAGTCTTCCGAATTTCAGACAGCCTTCTGGTCGAGTTTGGTCCATAAAACGGAAGGGATATGTGTATTTGAGTAGAGCTGGGGATAGACATTAGTAGCAGTGTCTCGGCCGGTCTAGAACCTAATGGCGCAACGACAATTGACGTTCACATGTTTTGGTGATTTTGTCGGAGATCCAGTGTTCCCTAACACTAGAGTCAGTATTGATGAAAACATAAATGTCGGAATATCCATATGTATAAGAACCTTCAGGCAATGGGGCGGGTTGCCTGGACTGCAAAGCATAGTGCGAGTTGCCTTCGGGCGCACAGTGTGTTTCCATGAATTTGGTACTACGAACTCGCAAACAATCACGGTGGGTAGCTATAACTTGGACATCAACACTTTGTTCGTATATCGCAAATACCAGTGTTCCACATCTAGATTACGGGGGTGGTTATTCCGGTCTAGAAGCTGACTCATGCGCTGCGTCAAGAGTAACGGAAACTATGGCGCAGCAAAATCAGCTCGCGCTCTTCAGCGTGACCGAGTTCCAGGACAGGGCGCCTGATGGGTATCCTGTGAGCTGTCCAACCCTCGATCTTTCTGCAATCTGGGACGCAGGAGACAGGCACCTTCTTGTGTACAGGCCGTCAGGACAAGTCGTCTCCAAAATCCATCAAATTGGTACACCAGGTCAGAAGGCACCCGACGTGCAAGCAGTCACTTGGAGATCTGATGGTTAGTAAGGAGGGGTCCCTACGTCCAGAAACTCTGCTTACACGCTGTTCACAGGTCAATTCCTTGCTGTTGGATGGAGCGATGGCTTTGTCCGACTGATGGGACTCGAAAACAACAAGGCTGCCCATCATATTAAAGTTGGAGACACACCCGGGAACAAGATCACACACATCGGTTGGGCGAGCAGTAGCATTGCTGGCAAGAGTTCGAATGCGGTATCTCGAGCCCTGGGAAATGACTTGGATGAAGATTCGGCACTAGGTGGAGATGGCCTTCCGTTAGATCTCCCACGAGAATTGACGTTCCTGGAAGTCGACACGGCCTTGCCCAAGATCAGCCCTCTCCCGAACAGTAGTGCTGGCTCAGGGTATGTTTTTTTACCACGCGGGCAAAGTCAATCTACTGACAGACCGTGGTTAGAGAAGACGCATTGGTTTTTACATTACGCACTGGCATAGACTTCCTTTTCCAACCCCCGAAGCCGGAGGAGTATGACCAAGTCAGCGTCATGATCGTTGGGACGAGTGATGGACAGCTCCAACTCAGCATCTATGACTCTTTCATCATCGGAAATTTCGTGTGCCCCCGTATTGACGCTTTATCAAGCTCACAGCTTGTCCTTCATGCTTCGCACCCGCAAGTATCAACCCAGGCATTGCTTGTTGCGAACAAAACAGATGAGCCAGCAGATGTGTATTTGGTGCCGATAGACCTGCCTTTCATATCGTCCTCTCCTATCAATCTCTCTCTTCTTGCTTCGAAATTAACTACACTTCAGAAACTTTTGAGATACCTCAAGCAATCACAGCTTCACATGCAAGTCGAGTGGCGAAACACGCGAGAGCTCCCTACAAGGTTTCTACGAAGTATTGAAGGTGGTCTTGAAAACCTCGAGACTGGTCCACGAAGTGTCGTTTCAGCACTATACCACTTAGCGGTGACAGGTCATGCCTATGAGCCTGTACGTGAGTGGCTTGCGGAAAGTCTGGCAGAGCGGGTAGGTGGATGCGTCTTTGGGCTGCTAGGACGATGGCTAAAATACCTAGGGACATAAACGATGGGATAAAGCGGTTGTCTCTGGGCTGGAAGGACTTCGAAACTTAGTCCACGAGAATTTTCTTCCAGCTCTTGAGCGTTCCGCAATCATCTTGAGCAGGTTACGAGGTTTGGCTCAATACCATGACACCCGGGATGACATCGGATTTAGTCTCCAGCAGATTAGCCGCCTGATGGACGTTGTTCAATGCCTCCAGCTTGTAGGCCACAAGGTTTTGATCAACGTGATGGATGAGCTTGAAAGCTTTGTCGCTTTTTCCACATGGCTTCGCTTCCAGATCGACCGACTAGCTTCGTCCAGCTCCATGAACGAAGAACTCACAGAAAAGGAGGCAACTATGGATGTAGGAAAGGTCCTGACCTATATCGAGCATTACCTTACCGACAGTCCCCTCAGAATCTTCTTCGATGAGATACCAAGCGAGGAGTATGAGCAGATTTGTGCGCATATAGAGAGCGACCCAAGTCTCCTTCACCTTCTTGATCAACAGTTAGCAAAGTGGGAGAACAGCCTGCCCGGCCTGCAAGCTCTACCGCGTATCGAGTTTCTGGTCTCGTACGCAACGAACCAGGCAAACAGCACATTCAAGGGTATTGCAGAGGCAAAGAAGCGCAGCGTCCGACTTGGAACCCCAATCAGACTTTCAACCGGCGGGGTTGTCTCACAAACGGATATGAGGATGAGCAAAACGAAAACCCAGGTACTTTCAGGTTTCCTTCCATGCGCTTCTGCTCTTTGCTGACTAAATTACTCTGCTAGGGAACAAGCGTTATGACGGCTTTGGCAGCAAAGGAAATCAAGAACGAAGGTATGTGACCCCCTAAGTATATATATAAAAGACAGTAGGTGCTAAACTGATTCAAGTTCAAATTGTCTGTGTTACAATCGACATCATAAATGGCATCAGCTCCAATCGACCCCCAACGAGTTGTCGTATCGACCTCGATACACGTACCCTTATCACATTCAAGTTTCTCAACGACGAAACACTTGTCATTCTGTGCAACGATCCTGGTAAGATTACGATAATGTCGTATTTATAGCAAGGGCGCTGACCATACGTGTAAGATAATGCGCCGCAAGTGATTTGCGTACCTGTCCAACCAGACAGGCTCTCATATAGCGACTACGACCCTAGTATACCCAACAAAACATCCCGTGTGTCGGTTGATAGTTTCACGACATACTCCTTCCCTGAAACCTCAATAGCGAGGCCTTTGCGTCTGGAGGTAAATGACGGGAATAGTGTGAGGGGCGATATGCCTGCAAGAGTCTCTGTGCTGGAGAGCAATCGCACCACACTGAAGACATTTGTGTTCCCCGATCCTCAGTCTTGAAGTCTTGCCACTATGCACTGAAGAAAAGAAAAGTAAGAGTGGTCGAGGAACAAAACGACATGCATCGTTGGTGTTGACAGGTACGCTAGTATGAATAATTTACACGGTAGAATAAAAACATGAAAATTCCTGGTTTCGCCATAGCAATCGTCGGTCTACTGCCGAGGTTTGGTGATGTTAAAGAACTCGGTCAATCCCTCAACGACAGCCTCGACGTTCATATTAACCAGAGGCATGCTATCGTACGAGTCTTCCTTCATAATGGCAACAAGCGCCAAATATCGATCTACCTCACGCAGCATGATGGGCTTGTTGCCATCGTGAAGGACAAGACAGCTCTCTGCGGTGTTGCATCCAATCTGTTTGTCTATGGGCGTGCTCCACGGCTCTCCTTCAAGACGGCGGCGTCCCTCATCGCTACGCTGCCACGTCCCATAGACCTCGGTGATGTCGATGATAACATCGATATAGTCGCTACAAATCTCATAGCTGGCCATGTCAGCGGTAGCACTGTCGGTTGCGATGTAAATCTTGGTAAGGACATCGAAGAGGTATGCTTTTTCGAACCGACATGTACGGCATAGGTTGGTGAGCATTGACTCAAGCGTTCCCAGGCGTGGAATGAGCTTCTGAATCACCTTACTAAAAGCCTCAAAGATAGAGTGGTTGTAAATGGAGGTGAGATGGAAGGTGACAGGTGCATTCTCAAATCCGTGATCTGACAGCTCATCCTGGATACGAATGGTGATGTCACGTTGGATGTCGAGTTTGTAGTCGTCTGACAGACCGTCAACTTTGTGAATAAAGACCTCGATATTGATGTTGGGATAGGTTCGCTGGAGGAAGAGAATTGTGGTATTTAGGCGCATGACTGCCTCGAGATAGTCATCTTGGGCGTCAATAACCCAAATGAGGGCACCGATCTCGCTAAAGATGGCTTCGATATCAAAGCCAGGGTTTTCGAATACGTCGATTTGACCGGGAAAATCCCAGACCTGGAAGTCCATGAATGACCTGTAGGCGAGGATCAGTCTATGTGCAGATAGCCTAGGCAGTTAGCGATACGCACGCCATGGAGTCCTTTTGGATACGAGCAGTGGATTCGAGGAACAAGGTTTCGTTAGGAGGTAGCTTATGGAAGACCACACTCGAGATGGATGATTTACCACTCCTGTGGGCAGAAGTCAACGATCACAATGCGCTACAGTATCAAACGATGACATACCTTCGTTGGCCCATCAGTAATAGACGTGGCTTCCCTTTGGGGGGTACGCCAATAGAATTGGGGCCGGGTGCGGTTGGTTTTTGCGCATCTGTCTTTGACACTGAAGCTCCGCTGAGTGACTGTTCAAAAAGACGTTGAAGGTTTAGCTGGGCTGGACTTGTTCCGCTGGCCGAGGTGTCATCTGCCTCATCAAAGGAACGTGCGAAATTATGAACAGGGGGGCTGAGGGACATGTTGGGGCATGGAAATAAATGGCTAGTGATGTGGGCAGTTTGGTGTTGAGGGAAGGATGTTGTGAACAGGAGGCAGAAAACAATGCAAGCTCTGCTCGTTTCACTTGATACTGAGTAAAAGTTCAGTTGTATCTCCAGGTTCCACTGAACTCAGTCTTGTTTTCTATGCCCTTTTCCTGATCTCCTTCATCAGGTGCTGCCACCTTGGCGGGTATGTCATGTCCCTGCCCGTCAATGGCCATAGGTTCACAGCAATGACACTGGCCCTATCGACATTGATACAACGCCAACGGCAAGAGCACCAACTAACTTGTTCTATTGCACAGGTCGTGGCCGTGTGAGCAAGTGAGGGGGATAGAAGGTTCCAGCCTGGTGTTGAAAAGGGATCAAAATGTCGAATTCTTGGAGCCATGCGCCCATGTCTAAACTCTATGTGCTGGGCCCGCGCGGCTCGAATCAAGGAAGCCTCGCGTTGTATAAGAGGCGCGTATCTTCTCACTTGAGGTGACACGAATTGATCTTCACAGTGGTGCAGCCAAGCGAGCCAAGGTCGAATCAGGAACGCTTCCTGTATTTCTGTGGCCAGCGCCACTACCAAGCACATGTTGTTGTTTTTTTCTCCGTCACCTAAACTTGGTGACATTTCGGGAGCTAGCAGGTAGAGTAGAGGATCCTGGAGATACAAATAATATGAAGACGTTGAAGATGTCGTGTTGAATTGGTAACACGAGAGGGGTCAAGGGTCAAGTCAAGTCAAGTCAAGTCAAGCGCACACTTGAGCGTTGAGGCAGGAGAGAAAAGACGCGTCAAGCAGAGTCTTCTTACCTCCATATTTGTCTATAAAACCTGGTTGTTTTTTCTGTGCTTGTGCTTCACGATAAGGCTCGATATCCTCTTCTGTAGCCGCCTCAGGTCTGCGAGAACAGAATAAAGCTGAGCTGGGCTGGGCTGGGCTGGTTGAGGCGAGGCTGAGGCTCAAAAGTTGATTGCTGCGCGCTGAATGGCTATATCGAAACGAGGTTCCCTGACCTTGCGTTTGACTGGTTGTTAAGAGATACTGTGCGTTGTTGGTATATACCTCGTTTGTCGAGATTAGATGTAAGGTGAGTGATTGATTGTTGATTACTACTAGGTATTGAGGTAGTAGGTACTAATTCTCCGGACAAGACGGGACGGGAGCTATGACTGGGCCAACCTCTGCTGAGACTCCCTATAACCTACTGAAGGGCATCGCTGTACCTCCACTACATACCTAGGCACCTACCCTAGATAGTACCTACTAACTCAGATAATTTCTATCATAGAGAAACAAAGACCACCTAACTTCATACTCGGCTTTATGGGTTCGAACAACTTATTGTTTATTCTGACTCAATACAAGAAGAAACACTGATATTTCAACACCCGCTTTACATTTCTCTATCCGCTGTCCGACTCGACGACCTGGGGAACAAGGCTTGAATGAAGCTCTTTCTGCGCTTCACCATCTTTGGTTTGTCTCTCCCAGCGGCTGCCTCATTCTTAACCTGAACCGCATTGCTGCCAGCCGCAAGATACTCCGTAGATGCAATCGAAGGTATACGATGTGGCTGCGGTGCCTTCTCCGCTGTTGTCGTTGCTTCGCTTCTCGTTTCTCGAAACGCCTATACTCAACTTGTTCAGAAACCGGACTTCTCATCCTAGGGTAACGGATATACCGAGGGATTCCTCACCTTGCTTGACCTTCGCCTCGGAGCTCTGACAGATGCTCGCCGTTCAGTTGTTGCTTGCACCCGCTCTTCAGCATCTGCTATCTCTCCAGCAACAGTGTTGCCCTTCCATCCAGCGCAGTCCTCGGCAACAGGTACAAATCTGAGATAACCTCTCGGTGCTGGAATTCCCAGTGTTTGCTCCATGTGCCTCTGTAGGAGAGCAACGTTGCGCTTGTTTGCTGCAGGTTGCATGTCGCGAGTGAGTGCTTCGATCTTGATGGTGTAGGAGGGATCACAGCTGCCGCCAAATTGAATACAAATACCATGCTGGAGCGTTGTTACAATGCACGATGCAGGGCGGTTGTATCGTATCGACAAGTACTCCGACAGTTCACTGATGAAAGTGAACTCGTCTTCAATCTTGGGACACAACAGTTAGAGGATCATGATCCTATACCTACTATCAATTGGATGTCAATCACTCACGATGACGTTGGTCTTGATCTCTGCCAATACAACAGACGAATACCGGATTCGATCTCCTACGTCGTCAGTCTGCTTCAGTGAGACAACTTCATCAGAGATATCCCGTCTTCGAGAGAGGATGGGCAACGAATGCTTTCTTGTCACTTTGCTGGCGTCCCCAGAGAGGATCTGCCCAACATCTCTCGAAAGCCGTTGATCACTCTCCAAAACAGGATCTAGACTTGGCTTGCTCAGCCTCGGCTTGACTCTTCGCTCGCCCGGAACGAGTCTAGGAGCTGGCGTAGGACTCGAGGGCTCCTGCTTGGGCCTTGGCCTTGGCTTCGAATTGGGCGATTGGGTTGGGGGGTTGATTGGAACAGAAGGTATAGTCATGATTGGTGATAGATGCATTGGGCCAACTGACTATCCCTAAGCTGAGGAAGGGCTTCACAAAAGGGGAGGATTGATCATGAGCAAGGTGAGTTATCATGTGCCGTAGAAGGCTTGGGTATTTGTTGTGTACAAACTGCTTGTGCTCCCTTACCTCGCCAGGAACACCAGACCGGTATTATTTTGCGGCCCTTCAATAATAGTCGAACAAAGAGTAATATCGTGTCACGCCCTGGGACCAAGCAATATACACGACAAGGGCTAGCTGCAGTGCAGATGAATGTCAGTAAGTACATTTTGACCTTGTGCACTAGACAAAGAGGTCATCAGAAATATAAACGCATGCTTCCTAGCCTAGTAGCTTGTTCAAATACAGTACAATACAACAGTACGGTGTTCTTTCAGGTCGGAAAGCAGATGGGAACCAGAAACAATAATTGGATGGGCCTCCTGCTCGTCAGAGGGTATTACAATTACAATAACAATATATGCAGGCTTCCTTTCTCTTGTTGCGTGTATATGCGAAACGCCTGCGAGACGCAATCACTGCCTATGCACATCCATCAAGCAAGCGAAGATGCGTTACGGCCTTACTCACCAGGGCCCATGCCTGTTGCCCAACATGAAAGGATCCATTTCGATCTCTAGGCGGATAGAGCATCCAAAGGTCCCTGACCCACTGTAGCACTTGCGAAACGGTTTCATACCCCAAAGAACGGATGTCGTTGTGATGCAAGTGGAGATGCCAAAGACAATCACATGGAAGTTGTCGGAATTTAAAATTTATCCAATGCCACCCACCACCAAATTCAATTGATTCGGTGATCGATCAATCACAACATCGACTGGGCTAGAATTGAAGTGAACGCTAGGCATGACCGAGCTGTTGGGTTCTGGGTCTTGTTCTGTCTCAGTGTGGGGGTACCTAGGTAGGTGTGTAAAAAGAAAAGCAATAAATAGGTAGTATCCGTTATTATTATGCACATGTCAAACTCCAGCGAACTTCCCTTCTTTGTTCGAATGGGATGGAGCCAAACAGAACCTATAGTAATGTACCATGGAGACTTGTGTGCGTGTGTTATTCCGGCCAATCTCTCTCTGGCTGATCCCCCAATACTTCCATCCACATAGTAAACTACAACATCTGATCGCCGACACGCTCAGGCTCACCCATGCCATGTTATGATCTGAGCGGCTGAGCCCGAGCGAGTCCGAGTCCAAGCCCGAGCCCGAGGGCTTGGTAACTAACTCGGCTCCAGGAATTCAAACTCCAGACAAGGCAGGGCTTCTCGCTTTGCGCCCACGTCCGTCAGAGGTCATGCTGGAGCGTTTCTCCAGGACGAATTGATACGCCGCCAAGCCTAGGATGATGGCTTCCACGGGAACTAACATGACGGCAAGCCCAACACTAGCCTTGCTCTGCTTGCAAAGTGTTCCGAAATGGGGCTGCATGGTCATGGTCACATCCTTCCAGCGACAGGTCCAGCTTTGAAGAGAATCGTTTGTGGTCGACGCGTTAACCCCGTAAAAGAAGGACATGGAGATGATGGCAGCAATCAACGCGATAGCTGGGGGCGTCAAGGTGATGATGACTTTAACAGCAGCGTTTCCGCGGACCTTGATGACCATTAGTTCCGTGATTCAAACAAGCAAAAGCAAAAGCAAAAGCAAAAGCAAAAGCAAAAAAAAAAAAAAAAACCAGATAGGCAAATTATGTAGACTGGGGGTTCCTTACGGTCGGAATTTTGCCAGCGATCAGCGAAACGAGACTGACTACAACAACCAGGGCACCGCCGACTACCAGAGCTACTGTAGGGCGCATATCCAAGTTGGATGGCCATAGTTGCAGGAACCAATCCTCCGGAACGTAGGTAGCATGGTAGACAGCGATAGCATCTGCCGAAACACCAAGGATTGTCAGGCCAGCTGCAAAACCAAGAACTGTAAGGGCCAGTCGGGCACTGTCCATCAGACGATAGAGGCGAAAGTTTGGTTCTGTTCGAACTGACTCAACGTCTGTCTCAAAGTTGGAGGCCGAGATCTCGGTCTTGGTGCCGATGGAGATGTTTGTGGTGGTGGGTTCCATTCTGATAGATCAGTAACTAGTACCTAGTCTAGGTAACGAACGGAAAGGAAACTCCAAGACCGGCTGGAGAAAGGAATGAAATACAGTATAGACAGAAAGGAAAACAAGAGAAGAGAAGAGAAGAGGAGAGAAACCGAAATGTGAAGTGATAGCGATTGACCTAGACTCCAGATCGTGGGGATTTCGCCCAAAGATATAGGAAATATCGATTTCCACATCTTTGTTCAACAAGATTGGTAGACAAGGTAGTCTTGATTTTAAGCGACGAACGCCATCACATCAACAACGAAGAAGACCAATTACATCGATCCAATCAAGGTGATTTGATTATTTTGGAGCGCCTATCCTATGCTGCTAGGCGCGCTGTTTACTTTGCTGCAAGTAGTGTGAGACACTGGAGAAAGATGCTGTGTCTGGATTGGTCGGGGCTCTAAAACCAGGAGCTGAGTGACAGTGAGTGTGTTGCTTCCAGCGCTTACAATACCTATTGACCAATCGCGAGATGCCTACGTAATCATTCTTACCCGAAATGGTTGTCACCTTGAATCTATTTTGGTTCATGCCAAACCGTTGGCGTCAGCGGTTATGTAGGTTGATAAGATACCTAGGTGCCTAGATAGATAATTAGTACTAGGTAGGTAGGTAGTCTTGTGTAGGTTAGTACCTAGTCTATTGAGATGAATTGAAAAGGAATGCCATAGAGGTTTGCTTGTCACGTCACATGTCTGGTCACATGATCTGCCAGAACAGCCACAGCACACGCCACAGCCCCACCCACCCGAATCCTCCATCCATGTGGACCCCGAAAATATTCGGGCTAGACTTGGCATCACCCCGAAAGACAAAAGATGAATCAAAAGTTTTGGATGCAACACCCTTTTCAATTTCAGCTCTGCGGATACCGTTCCAGCCTACCTACGGCCAAACCGCAACGTTTGTTCGGTCTGTGACGCATCCGAGATGAGGCTTGACGGATTGCTTTTGTTCATCTATTAGGTTGAGGGCTTGTGTCTTGAGGCTGCATGATGGATGACATTGTCACACTGTACTAACTAGACTAGACTATAGTACCTAAGGTATCCGTACTTACCTATCTTTCTGCATCGTGTCGTACCTGCAGTGTCCATGATGGGATGATGACATGAACTGCCGGGCACATCAATGCGGCCTGACAGTTGTCTTGATATATACAGGGACTCGCGGCGCAGCAGACAACAAGGATCAAGCAATGAAATCAGAATCGATTGGATTGCTTGGAACAATCAACATCGTCGAGGCTCCGCGGTGGTTAGATCAGAAAACGCGATCAACGGGCTCGGCCGATGGGTGATGCGATGCGATGAATCCAATGTGGTGATTTATCACAACCAATCAACACTTGGCTTGAATCTTTATTTGACGTTGGCATGCGCCAAGCGCCAGGAGCTTCGAACCCAACCCTGCCAACATCACGAGCTTCTCAAAGGGAAAGAGCTTAGCTTCAGTGCTGCGGTACCAACCCTCCGTCTTTCTGGCTGCGAGGCGTTGCGGATGATCGACAGTAGCGTTGTCGCCGGTTCCGGTTAGAACAAAAAAAACACACAAACATAGCCGCAGAATAGACGAGTCAATCAGAATCGATTGAGCAGGGGATGGGTCTGACAGAGATCCCTAACGTTCAGTAATCGGAAATACAGAACCCATGACACTAAGACATTTACAAGGCTTCGCAAACCTAGATGTCGGATCCTGCATTGAACTCGACTGAATAGCTGAGACAGCATACGGAGACCGGCATTGCATCCTTTCCTAACAAACGGCCAGCCTGACACTAACTTCGAAGATAAACTGTTTCCCATTGGTAGACTCAAGGATTAGTACTTTATCCGTACATCCAACCAATGTATAGTATAGTATAGTACTGTGCAGTGTACAGGGCCCGACCCTGGTTTCTTTATACCTTGAAGAGTGAGACTTGGAGATGCAGATCTGGTGCAGCTGTTAATTACGGGGTACCTAAAGATCGATACTCATCTGCAAAAGGCCCACCTCGTTGGTTTGAAGGCAGCTGAAGGACAGCCAAGCGTTGTTGATTATGGGGGTATTTGAAGAATGTACCGAATCTTGCGAGCACATACAGTATATAATTCCTTCTGCGCTCAGCAATGGGGTATGACAACTCATAAGAAAGGCTCAAGCAAACACGCCTAATGCAGTATTTATGTCCTGCAGATTGCAGCTACTTAGCGTATCCTGCTTCCGGGGACAGACGCGTTTAGGAGACCTGACGCTCAGGAACCTATCAACGACTTTGGAAGGAATAAGGTTCTTAGACAAGAACACTACTGTTGCCAAGTGCAGTACAGTACATACAGCACGTTCGACAGTCGCAGCTGTACTATGACTAGCCAGGCTGGACTCCTGGACTCCTGGACCTCGAGTCCGGGCCTATGCACTGATAGCCACGAACGGCAGTAGGCACAACCGTATTAAACCCAGTGACGATTAAAAGGGCGGACAGGATGAGAACAGAAAAAAAGGCGCTACTCGTAGACAGACACCCGTTGGGGGTGTTAGTTACTCAGCGTTGCTCGAAAGAGAAAACAAGAGATCAAGACGATAATAATATCTCTCGTGGATCGAAATAGAATCATATCATATGAGACATCCATTGAGAAGCACAGTATTCGCATCTTTGGGTTTGTGAAGCTTCGGATCAACGGCCATCCGCAGGTAAAAAGTCAAGTAAAGTTAAGTCATGAATGACAGCGACCCATCCATCCCGCCCGTGCGTGGCCTGATCCATGTCACTCCAGAAGAAATGACAAGTCTAGTCCCGGGTCCTGGCACTGGGATGATGGAGACGTCCAGATGGAAATGTTCCGGAGGGAATGGGCCATGTTGATTGGACAATACGCATCAAGGCTCATGTCTCCTAGGGTTTAATCCCTGACCCTGATCCCACAGTACAGTACATACGTATCCGTACATACGAATACAAATGAAGGAAAAGGGATGAACGTTTTTGGAAGACCAGAGGGCCAACGTTCTTGGCTACCTAGGTACCTACTTAGGTACTTGGGTACTGTATGTATTGTCCTTGTAGCTTGTTGGAAAAGTCTTGTCTGTTCAATCCCGCCCTTTCTCCCAATGGTGAATGGCGTCTCAGTGAGACACGGGTACATGCATTGCGTATCTAGGTACCTAGGTAGACACAGCAGACATAGGTACTAGGCACGTAGTATAGCGGATAACATTGGAGTCGCAGCATTCGACATGTTCTGTGGCGGTCTTGAATGCGGCATAAGCGCAGGCTAGCACAAGACGGTGGAAGCGGCCATTCTTGATCCACCACTGGAGTTTTCTACAGTACATACGGATACAGGGAGAATTATTAACTTAGAGATCTGAGCCTGATGGAGTAAGGGTTGATTCTCTTAATCTTCAGGCTTAACTACGTATGGTAACTCTTGAGAGTGACACCCCCGTCTCTACTGTACGTTATGTTATGTATTGCTCCGGACCCGAGAGGTCGGTTTTGTCCGCGATGTGACTGTTCCTGAGTTGGAGGTGGTATCAGGCTTTATTCTGCTCTGCTCTGCTGAGCTGAGCTGAGCTCGGAAATATCCATGTACGTAATTACAGCATGTTTGGGACGTTTCCAGCCTGTCAAACGGGTTCCCGTTGCTCCATGTAGACTTGGTACATAGTTATTTCTTTCATTTTTATTCCTGGTCAAGAGGCTACCTTATTGTTCGAGGGGCCGGGGAACTTACAGGCAACTGTACATAGATTGGGGGAGTCTGTGGCTTAGAGGCTGGGTCCGTCTGTCTCCCCCTTGGCCGAGGATCCATTTGTCCAGGGACCAATGGGTACTCTTTCTAGGATTGTTGTTGCAATAGGCAAAAGAAGAGATCAATTCACTTTGAATCATTGTTTGGTGCCGAGTATATCGACTTGAGGCTTTGGTTTGCATGGGGAATCAGCAGGCAAGGCCAGTAAGGAAGGACAAGGGCAAGGGCATGGGTATGGATATGACATGGTCAAGGATATGGATACTGTAAGGGTACCTTGCAAGGATGAAGTTGGAGACTGGCCTGGCTGGACCTGGACCCGAACCTAGACGTGAACATGGAGATGGATGATGGGGATGGGGGTGGGAGATTGAGAAACACTCCCTTCCGAGTCCCTCCATCGTCATTCATCCTCTCACTCTCACTCTCATTGTTTGGTTTGGTTTGGTTTGGTTTGGTTTATTCATGTTGGTTATATTAGTATAACGCTCCCTGCCCCTCCAATGTTTACTTCACTCTACTTTATCTTTTCGATACTTTGTACAACCAAAGACTACCTATTTATTACTACTTCCCTAAATCTACCTAAACTCTACGACGGACATTTAGGCTCCCCACAATATTCAACATTCAACATTCAACATTCGACATTCAACCTCTGGACTGGACCATGTCTTCTCCATCAATGTCTAGTCAGCTACCACCAGCCACTGACACTTTTGTAAGTTAACCCAAATCTTGGACAGGACTCGACAAAATCTCACACGATTGACTATTCAGCGAAACTTCTGCAAACTCCCTACAGAACTACGGCTGAAGATCTGGAACTACAATATTCCACCCACGCGCCTCGTCCCAATTCAATGCGGCTCCTCCTGGCCCGGCTGCTCAGATTCCCTCTCATGGACCGGCTGTACTTCGCCAGCGACCATTCCCGCCAACCTCCACGTCTGCGGCGAGTCGCGTAGTGAAGCTCTCAAGTACTACGGTCTTGGTTTTGGCTTCGCTCGTGGTCCTGGTCAAGTGTTTCTCGACCCCGAGCGCGACATTCTCTACTTTGGCCCTCGCCATGGCTACATGGCGGCAGACTCTCAATTCCAAACAATTATGTCCATGTGCGATCCTGAAGAACTCGCCCTTGTCCGACGCCTCGCCATAAACGATGCTCTATTCTGGGTTGATGAATCTTACCGCTCCATGACTGCAGCCAGTCTTAGCGTTGAACTGCTCCGGCGCATTCAGTCCCGCATGCCTGGTCTCGAAGAGATCTTCTTTGTTCCTTGCCCCGAAGAGTCGCGGGACTCGGAAGGTTACGTTGAGCCTACTATGGTCTATGCGCGCATGGCCCGCCAGATCCAGACTGCCCTTGCCACTCTGTGCGAGCAAACTCCCGGCTGGACACCTCCGTGCTGGAGAATTCTACCACTTAGTGCTTTTAAGAGCGTTGGCGCTGCTTGAGACTTCATACTTTTCTCCAGCGACTGAGCAACCAGCGACCTGCACGTTGTCTTGGCCGCCCACAACCTACGATTCCTTTTTTGAAACCAAAAGAACGTCGAGACCTTATACGACACAGAGCCTCTTTCAGACGCGAAAGCAAAAACGCTGAGCCGGAGCAACTGTATACACCCTCCGAGCGCCGCTTTCGCCCGTTGCGTTGCTTGGGGTGGGCGACATCCCCACGGCAAGTCATTTTGGGCTGCTGAACAGTCGTTTGCAGGTGCCAAGTAAGCAAAAAATGCATCTGCTTGGAGGCCGAGGTTGCGGTTGCAATTACTCGTATACCCATGATTGTTTTATCATTTCTGCATGTTTAGGGAGGCCATTCTTCAGCGGGGACAACAGCACCGCAAAGCAGCGCCATCTTGTCTGCATCCTGGGAGACAGTCATATCATTCTTCTTTCCTCGTCTTTCATCTGAACCTGGAAATTCAGTTTGTGTCGTGTTGTACAAGCTTGGTGTCACAAATAGGAGCCGGCGTTTATGCGAATAATCTAGGGCATTGTCCCAGCCAATATTATGCGATGAAAGCCACCTCATGAGGCTATCTAAATGTACCATACTCGTACAAACCTATACCAAAGAGATATGAGCCTACCAACGCCGATCCAATAATGCATACAGAACGTCTATTGAAGTCCCCTCATCGTGCTTTCATTCATTCATTTGTCCGAGACAGACGCCATGTCTCTGGCCCTGCCACATATGCGGTACTCGGCTCGCACACAGATCCGGTGGCGGCGGCGGCTCGTTCTGGTGCTGCATCGTGTTGCGGAGTAACCGCATGGCATCACATAGTGCTACCTCGACTCAGCCGGATCAGATCCGTCTCCTAGGACTTACCTGCCCGGCTACTTTGCTTCGTTCCCGCCAATACCCATGCCAATGCCCTTCCGGCGACCCCTGATCACTGCCTCGAGTGCCTTTCCCATAGCTGTGAGGTCGCCGAGCATGGTGATATGGCCGCGTTCAGTACAAACCCGCCCACCACGGACAATAGAATAACCCTCCGGAAGCATAGCCTCTTTCGCTAATACAACGCCATCTCCTGGTCGAAACAAAAGGTCATCGTAAGCGTCGGAACAGCAGATTCCCTCACGGCTAGTGACTTGAGCCGCGTACACCGTAGGAATACTCTTGCCATAAAGCACCGCATGAGGGGGGTAGGCGTTTGCTTCCTGGTATTCGGGCAAATGGACGAGTTCGGAGCGAAATTTGCGAGTCGCTGTCAGAGTTCGGCTGAGATAATCCAAGTAACGCTTGCGCTCCAAGTCTGAAGGCTTCTGTTCCTCCACCTTGGCACCGCTCCCATTGAGCTTCGGTGCGATAGGGTTGTGTTCTTGAGCAACTGCTGTTGGCGAAGGGGGCCCCTTCTCGCTCTTGCTCTCGGCGCGAGCACGCAGAGAGTTTGGAAGGAAGGAAGAGAACGACGAGGACTGCGGGCGATTGTGAGGCGGCAAAGCAGGCTGCATACATGGACTCAGATGCCACCTGATCCATTCCTGGGGATCATAAAAGTCTATAGGATACTCTTCTCCTGTGTTCTTATCTACAAAACAGAACCCGTCCTCTGGAAGAAAAACGAAGGACGTTCGCATGGTAAAGTTGACGCTCGCAGTGAGCAGCTTCTCGTTCAAGAGGACTACATCTCCATGGCGCATTGGATTCAAGATATTGACGCAACGCTGTGGCGTTCCGCAGTACAAGACCCCTGAGAAGAGATCTGGTCTCTGATTGACAGCATGGCGTGTGATAATACCACCTAAACTGTGAGAGATGACAAGCGCTCCACGAGAGCCAGCTGGTGTGCCCAGTTGGTTGGAAGGCAGACCCTGGAGGTACTCCTGCAGTTTGCGAGACAACAAATGGGGACTCAACCTCCAATCGTAACCGTAGTCCCATATTCGCAGCTTGCCTGACTTCGCATTGTCGCATGAACGGAGCTTCTTGATAAACTTCCGCGAAACATCCACGGGACCTATATGTTTTAACATGCCATCGGGTTTGATTGTTTCTTCCATGCGCTCTTCATCTTCGTCCTCCAACCCGACTTCTAGATTGACCTTCCGCATGTTGAGGCCGAGTTTCACGGGAGCCCAAACCTGATGGAAAGGTGGCTCGGTGGATCGCAAGACAGAGCCACGGTAACCGCCCATGATCACCAAATCGCCGGTAAGAGATTCAAGGACCCGGTCAAGAACAGCCGAACCGTCTTTCGAATCAATATCAAGCTCCTTGGGGAGTTGGTTGTAACTTGATGGCGTGTCAGGAACATGAGCCGCGCCGAGCGAGTTCGTTGATTTTCGTGCCTGAGTGTAAAGTTTGGGTAGACTAGGCATCTTGAAATTCGGCACGTCGGGAAGACTGTCCTTTAAAGCCATGAATCGAATGTTGACCATCTCACGGACGTCCTGGAACCGTTCATCATCTCCAAGAGAAGACGTGCGAGACAGACTGTGATATAGACGACCATCGTCAGAAGTGACTCGCCTTAGAACCTTTGGTCGTACAGGGTGTGAGGGCACGTTTGAATCCCGAAGGGCAGGAGCAGGTCTTTGGATATGTTGTGATAACGGTTGAGAGACACCAAGGGCATTGGGTGGAATGCGAGGTGAATGTTGGCGAGTTGTTGGGGATGAGTAACTTGAGGGATCCGGATTGCTCGTACTTGATCTATCTTGAGAGCTTGAGAAGAACGAGTTTGACACTGAAGGTAACAAATGTGTAGGTGGGGTGAGAGAAGGCAAGGCTTTCTGTAGCCTCCTCAGCGCCTCCTGTCCTGCAGACTTGGATCGATTCCTAGCTGGTGCTAAGGCGTTTCCCAGGATACTTCCAGATGGTCTGCTTGTATGACCTTTGGTGGCCGGTGGTTTCGGCCGAGCTTGCCACGGAGAAGGCAAAGCATGTTTAGGCGGCTCATGCGATGTGTGCACGGGAGACCTGGCTGGGGGAGCAAACTGTGGTACCTGAGGCGATGTCTCGGGTGAATATGGAAGGTCAGGACTGGTATCACCAGTTCTGTCAGTGGGCACATCGAACAAACCACCCCGGCTCTTGTCCAATGCCAGCGCCTTCTCAATGGCAGGCGTGTTTTGTGAAGTTAGATGTCTAGCAGCTTCACTCAAAGCAGGTTGCAGAATCGCCTCGGCTTCGTCTTGATTACAAATGATGAAGTCGTCATCTTCTTGTAGATCTGGGCTGGGTATACGGCGTGAAGGTTCAGCTGATGCATTTGTCGCCATGTTTTATTGAATTGAGCTCGAAGAACAAGCGAAGATAGAAGAAGAAAAGTCAAAATACCAATCTGGTAACAGGATTGAAGTTAAGCAAACGGCTGATGGTTAGCAGAAAAGGACCAGGTCGTTATGTTGAACCGGTAAGTTAGACAGGTCATATAGACAAAGGATGCTGTTTAAGGATGATGAAGCGAAGGATTGTCAGACATATCCGTGAAGTGGTTCTTGTCGACTCAAGCGAGCAATGAATAAATCAATCAACCACGGAGATGGGGGGACAGAGACGGAGGCGGTGGAGCTAAGTCAAAGAGGATTCAATCCCTCGACAGAAAGGCTGGGCTGGGCTGTGTGCGCTGATCCGGGAGGCCCGGGTGTGAATGGATCCAGGATCGATAAATACTTGGTGTTTAGGTTGGTCATTCGCTTCGTTTCGTTCTCGTATAGGAAATTCAGGATAGGCTTTGAACAGCAACGTTGCTCGTAATTGATTCGAAGAGGTCTGGTGAAAGATTGTGATTCAGCTCAATTTTTATAAATGCAGTAGATACTTTTCCAGTGCCTTGGTGCCATGGGTTCGATACATTGCAGGATCCTTGTTGATTTGATGAGGTCATGGTCTAAGGGGAAAAAGGAAAACGGGAATTTAGAGCCAATTGCGGGCCGTTGAGAAGGTGTCTGGGGAATTGATCAACGGGCTATGTAGGGCAAAGAAAAAGGGACAGATTAGGTAGGTAGGTAGTCTACTCATTGGTTGTGATGTTGTCAAATGACGGTACTGTAACATCTTGGTTTTGGTATTTGATGAACATCTATCCATGGATGGATTAGGTATGGATTGGATGTTACGGTACAGAGCCTCAACTGGCAAGAATGGCTTACTGGGATTCACGGATGGCTTGTTCTGGAAGGAGCCAAGAACGATAGCCTCCTGAGGTATTATGACCTAAACCTGAATAACCACTACCGAGGTACCTGAATAGTACCTAGGTACCTTACCCCATTATCTACTAGTAGGTAGGTGGTATGTACGGACAGCAAGCAGGCACATAATACGCATCAAGGAGGCAGGTACGAGTCAATCGATGGACAGCGGCATGTGATAATGGGCCCCAGCTCTTTCCTTCAGCAATCTAGTAGGCAGGTACCTACCTAGTCCCGAGTTAGCATGGACTTGAGGAGAACAAAACTCCAACATCACGGAGTTACGATATCCTCTATCAACAGCTTGTTTACAACATCACCAGGAGCTGCCCGACAAATAGATCCAGAGATTGAGCTCTATATTCAGATTGTCCTGTATAGATACACTGCAGTACAGTGTAGTGCAGTGCAGTACCGGTATGCCTAAGATCTTCATCAGCTGCTCATCATCCCTCTTGAATCATCAAGTATACGCATCTCATCCTCATCGTCTTCCTCAACAGCCTGCCTCGGCCCCAGAGAGCAAGTGCCACGTTTCCCCTCCATGTTCCAGCCACAAGCCACCCCTACATACTGTACCTGCTGCCCTCCCCAAGACAACTCAGTACGCTCGTCCTATGCTCCTAACGTCATCAATTGACTCTCCTCAACGTTGTTCCCCACCAGGCCCCGATCAACGGCCGGCGCCAATACGCTTCGGATTTGATACCATGTCATGACTTCAAACTGACTAGGTGATACTCTACCTCTAGCCTGGTTCATTGTGTTGATCATCATTCTGATGTAAATTGCCTATTGACGCTGAGCGAAACCTCAATTGACCCTCATCATGACAACTCTCGAGCCTCGGCCTCCGTACTCACAAGACGAGATTAAGCAGTTATATCCACTCCAACTGCGCCTTCAACACGTTCAGATCCTTCTCCGACATGGCGAGCGCACTCCTATCAACGCTCGCTTCGCTTCGGCAGGTCTCGCAACCTACTGGCCATACTGCTCTGCAGCTCGTCGGTTGACCAGTGTGATCCTCGACCCTTCTGTTACCAACTCGGGACATGACCCTGCCACAAACCCGGGTCTTACTGCTCTCGAGTGGAAGCGACGAATCGAGAAAATTGGCCCCGATGATTCCCCCATTATAGCCACAGGTCAGAATGGTGAGCTCGATGATATTTGCGAAATGGGCATGTTGACGGATCGTGGACGAGAAACTACGTACAATCTGGGTCAGCGCCTGCGACATCTATACATTAATCAGCTTCGGTTCCTTCCAGAAAATCTCACAACCGACACTGATACTGCTGCTATATATCTTCGAGCGACGCCTATTACTCGTGCTCTCGAATCTCTGCAGCAAGCTTTCTACGGCCTTTATCCTCCGTCCACTCGTGGCTCTGACCCCGGCCACCATCCTCCCACCATTCTAACTCGAACGGCCGCCGATGAAACCCTCTTCCCTAACGATGGCAACTGCCGTCGGTTCGCTACTCTTTCTCGCGCCTTTGCTGAGCGGTGTGCTGAACGATGGAACGATTCCGACGAGATGGCATATTTGAATAAACGCCTCGGCCGCTGGATGCCTGAAGATAATCCGCGTGTTGCTGTAAACTCTCGACCTCGTCTAAGTGGAATCATGGATACTATCAATTCCACGAAAGCTCATGGTCCAGATACCCGGCTTCCCAAGGAGTTTTATGACAAAGAAGTGAAGCGAATCATCGAGAAGATCGGCGTGGAGGAGTGGTTTGCTGGATACAAGGAAAGCCAAGAGTATCGAACGCTGGGTATTGGTGCTTTACTCGGCGATATTGTTTCTCGCATGGTTGGCAGTGCTGAGCATTCTATGGCGGATGGCGAGTATGAGCTGGCCACTAACAAGCAAGGCTCTATCACCATACATCCCTCTGTGAAATTCGCAATGAGCGGGTGTCACGATACTACGCTTGCCGCCACGCTTGCTAGTCTTGGGGCTTTCAACGAAGAAGCCTGGCCACCATTCACCAGTCACGTCGCAATTGAACTCTTTCGACATGCCAATATGGGTGCTATTAAACCTGTCGGCACATGTTCCTCGGTAGGCTTGGGTGACCGACCAAAACCTTCGGCGGGATCACCGCCACCGGGAATTGGTCGCAAGAAGAGCTCCGACTTGACCGAGGAGGAAAAAGATAGACTCAAGGGCTACTACGTTCGCCTTCGTTACAATGACCGTCCAGTCACAGTTCCTGGCTGCAAACCTCAAGGCAAACATCTAGATGGAGATGAGTCCTTCTGTACTCTGGTAAGCACCCCGTACCCCCCTTGCTTCTTGCCTTCGCTGAATAACCACTTACTTTTACCAGGAAGCATTCAAGGAAATCGTGGACAAGTTTACTCCTACCAATTGGAAAAACCAGTGTCGTTCTAATATGGAGAAGTCTGCATTTCCTTCCAGGCCCGAACCTTCAGGTTACTAAACGCGCAAGAGAGCTACGCCCTTATCACAGTTCGTCTCAGCTAGCTCTACTGCCACGCCGGCAGTACTCAGATATGAAGATCCTGTGAGCCTTGAACTCCTGCCAGTCTAAAAAGTTTAGAGGCTCTTTTCTTAGACGCGTGCATACGACGCAAACCGAATTACATAGAAACCGCTACAGTTCATAGGTGCAGTGTACAACATTAATTAAAACGTGATGTTAAGTGATCATATGATCTACGTTCAAGACTATAAAGCCTGACCTAACCTAAGACTCCGCAGTAGACCCAAACGCAGGTGATATATCCTCTCATTCATCCCATGCAGAATCTTCTCTTTGCAAACAGCGTCTCGTCCCAGCCATAAGCGCCCCTATCGTCTATAGAAGGACGTATTAACCACAAAGCTCGTTCCTCCTCAGCGCTCCCACCTCCTTCGATTGAGCAATACATCAGGAAGCAAGACCGACTTTCCAAAGCAAATAAAGATACACCGAAAAGGTAAATTATCAATAAAAAGAAAACAAAGAACGAAGGTGTGTAAAGCCCAGACACAAAGGACAGTACGCCCATAAGCAGCGTCAATTACAACATTTAAGCAAGTTTTTTTTCGTCCAATCTCGCATGTGATGAAAGCATGAAGATGCGAAAGCGTCATTAGTTAGCAACCTCCTCCTCAACCCATCCGTTCAAGCCTCCTTGGATGGCGAGGCCAAATCCAGATCCCATACCACCGTAGCTGGCTTGATAGTGGTGACCTCGTCGCTCGTTCTCAGCGGGCATGCCGTTGGAGTTACCGCCGTTCTCGAATCCTGGAGCAAGCACGGGAAGACTGACAGCCCGGCTGTGCTGACCACGACCGGGGGCTAGCAGACCGCCAATGGTAGTGGAGCCAGGTGCTGCGCTGTTCGCCGGGTATCCATTCGAAATACTTGCCGACTGACCGTGACCGGAAACGGGAACTTGCTGAGAGATGCTAAGTTGAGAGATGCCAAGATCGAGATCGCTAGGCGAGGGCTGGGCTGTGCCGAACAAAGCATTTTGCTGAGCAGCAATCTGTTGCTGTTGATGGTGCTGCTGTTGCTGAGCCTGATGGGACACTTGATTCAAATACATCGTCAGAGGGTTACTGTTGGCATTGAAGAGAGCAGCGGATTGCTGAGGGGTATTGCCGTTGGTAGGAGAACCGCTATTTTGGGACCCATTAGGTGGAGGAGAAGATACACCATCTCCACGAGGAGACTGAGCCTGTTGCGTCTGGCGAGGTGGGTTACCGCAGCGATCCTTGCCAAAGTTTACCTTGAACTTCCTGTAATCTTCCCGACCGCGGATAGCCTCAATCGCCTTTATAGCATTGGCAATGTTGGTGAAGTTGACGAAAGCACAGCTCTTTTCACGTAGGGTATTGACAAGCTCAATCTCGCCATACTCAGAGAAGTCTTGTCGCAGGCGCTCCTCGGTCCAGGTTTCGTCGAGGTTACCGATGTAGACGTTTCGAGAAGCACCGCCGCTCACAGCCAGGGCAATGGCAGGAGGAAGGGCTCCGGAGTGCTTGCCCCAGCCAATCTTGAGACGCCGATTATGGATCATAAGACCCTGGATGTTACTGAGGGCATAGAAAGAAGCAGCTGCGGTAGGGTCGATGAAGGTAACAAAGCAAATATGCTTGTCGGGGATGTAACGGATGTGGTGAAGAAGTCCGCCGCGAACAACATTGCAAATCTCCTCGATTGTCGTCTCGGGGTGGATGTTGCCAAGGTAGATGGTTCGGTTTCCGAGGTTGTTGATGCCGCCAGCGGTTGTGGCAACTGCAGCGGCAGCAACGGATTGTTGAGCTAGAGCGTTCGAGATCAAATCACGATCGGCACCTGTCAACATATGGGCATACCCAGGAGCAATGCCCAAGTACTGAGCAGCATTCTGTTGCTGCGTCTTGGAGACATAGGCACAACGATCCTTGCCGTAGTATACGCGACGAGGGGCCTGCCACTTCGGCTCTTGCGGGAGCTGAGAGACAGCCTTGATGGCGTTGGCAATCGATAGGTAGTGTACGAACGCAATGTTCTTCTCGCGGACGATCTTGATTGTGTCAATGGCACCAAACTTACCAAGGTCCTCTCTTAATTCCTCCTCGGATACCTCCTCAGGCAAGTTGCCAAGATAGACGTTTCGCGAAGCCCCTGACTGCTGAACAGCCAAAGCGACAGAAGTAGGAACCTGGGAAGGTTTGCCCCAGCCGATCTTGATATCCTGGCCCTTGATGCAGAGCTTTTTCAAGATAGCATCAGAGTGAAAATGAGTGGCAGAGCTAGCGTCAAGGAAAGAGATGAAAGCACAGTTCTTGTCGGGCAGGAGACGAACTGACTCGATCTGACCACTTCGAACATGGCCAAGAATCTCCTCAGCAACAGTGTCCGGGGGGATGTTACCCAGGTAGACCGTTCGGCTAGTTCCTGTAACGACGCCAGAGCCCATTGAGACAGGCGAGGTAGGAGGCAGAGGTGCCTGCATACCGAAGCCACCAGTAGGGGACTGGGGAGGGTAAAACTGAGGAGCACCATATGTAGAAGGAGAGACTATTCCTCCATATGACTGAGGCGAGATAGTCTGCTGCACAGGGCTTGAAATACCATTCTGCTGTTGATGGTTTCCCTGCTGCTGCTGAAAGCCAGGAAGGCTCTGGAACTGAGGGCTAGCAAACGCAGCTGGAGTTCCGGGCTGGAAAGGGCTACCGAGAAGCAGTTGAGAAGGCAACAGAGGAGTAAACTGCATGTCAAATGCAGTACCTGGCGTTGCCATATCTGCTCCATTGTTGGAAGCCTGTTGGGCCATAGGCTGGGGCTGCGTATTGATTGAGGGGATGTTGCCTCTTCGAGGGTGTCGATCAGCGAAACCCGAGATGTTTGAGTTGAAGGCGCCATGAGAAAAGCCGGTATCGCTGTTGGAAGGTTTGGAAGCATGGCCGAAGCGATTGGCAGGGCCATTAGGGGCACCCTGGCCAACAGGCCCATTGAGGTCTTGCATGCTGAGCAAATGAGGGGGGACGAGCGAGTCCCGCCCGGCGTGCGACAGTACAGCCGTTTTGAAGAATTGGTCGTGCCCGAGTAAGGCACGGAGAGAGCAGCGGAGTTGGGAGGACGGTCCGGCTGAGTAACTTCAGACGATCCGAACCCTGAGTTTACTGATTGCACAGCAGAGCTGTCTTTCAAGAGACAATCGTTCAAATCCCAACAGAGAAAAGGGGACCAGATAACAAGGCTGAAGCAGATATGTATGCTGAACAAAGCCAATAAAGTCGAGAATTATGAAGCGTATCAAGGTATCCAAAAGGAAGTCAGACGAAAGAGTCCGATGGAATAGAAAAAGGTGGTTCCAGGAAGCAACGGTTCAGTATATATGGACTCGAATTTGAACGGCTTCGGTCGAATCGAAACCGGAAGTTTTGGCGAGGCTGAAGATGCAAAATAACGGTAGTCGATTGCACGAGCGAATGTATCGTAAGGTCGGACGAGAAATGTAAAGCACGACAGTGCGTAGCTTGGCTTGGTCTAGCTTAGGATGATATCCAGGGAAGACGGGCGAGCAGATCAAAATATTAATAAAGCAATACGGCCGAAACGAGTGTCGACGAAGCCAAAGTTATTGTCTCAAGAGAAGGAATAGAGACGACACCGCATCTGCCAAGGAGCAACGAGAGCCTTGAACAGAGTGAGTGAGGATTGAGGAGAGAAGAAGAAGAAGAAGAGACAAAAGTCGGCGTCGGTGAGAGGACGGCACAAATGTGGAGGGAACGAGGAATCAAAAGAGGGAGAGGAGAGAGGGAGAAAGAGGGATGAATTTCGATGTCGTCCAGGTCAGGTTGACCTTTGAAAGATCAGGGACCAAGAAACACAGGGGGTATGTGAAGTGAGCCTCAGGCCGACAGCCAGGAACAAGAAGATTAGCTACCAAGTCAGCTGTGTTCGTAGGCCGGTAGGTCGGTAGTAGGTAGTAATAGAGCCGGTCCAGTTCAGGCCAGACCAGGCCAGTCAAGTAATGGATTGTACGCAGGTAGGAAATAATAATGCAAGGTAATAATGCCCAAATGAGCAAAGAGGCGCGCCAGGGAGGGAGAGAAAAAGGCCAGTCGACCAGGTAGGGGAATGAGGTGGAGGAGGGTCGGTG
>QHHG01000244.1:0-20791 GCA_004367055.1 Fusarium sp. NRRL 66335
TAATCCCCTCAATTGCAGTCATCCATTCACGATTTCCAGGCTGTACTTGTTTTGGTCGTCCTTGCCTGTGCGAGCTTGTGACGACTGTTCCGGGCTCGATCATGCCCATCATAAAGCCGGTCTCATCAAAGTTCCAGATATCATCTGATCGGATACCGTATTTTGCAATTGTATTCTCTACAAGCCGAAACCAGCCACAAATAATCGTAGGATCTTCGCATTTAGCTCTCTGGTAGTCATATCTCCGAAATCGACGTGTCTTTAGCTCTAGTTGTCGCTGTACAAAGTTATAAGCCCAGCGCTTGCCGACGCGTGGCGCGTCGCGGTTGGTAAGCAGAGAGTTGGCGATTTCTTCCACATATGATAGTCGCGAGGGAAATCCTCGCGAATCTAGGTCTAGAACGAATTGGACTACAATCTGTTCTTCCTGATCAGATAGTTTCCGTGACCTCGGAATAGAATCGCGTATTGATTGAGTACCATGCTGACGGCGTTGTAAGGTACGGTGGTTAACCTTGTATATAGTTGCTGCCTTTCGGACACTTAAACTTGGGTTATTTTGAATAGCCTGAAGGGCAAGAATGATATTAGCTTCATTAGAAGATCGTGGCATGTTGGGTTGTTGTGAAATATCTGATTGAATTGAAATAATGTAGGGTGAGGGATTTATGGGTCACCCACTTGTCTGGGTCACCCACTTATCATACACGTTATATCTATGTATTTTATTATATTACTATTAATATTACGTTAGTCTATATATATATAATATCTTAAGCTTATTTAGTTAAATGCTCTATTTATATAAGATATAATAAGAAAGCTAATAGTAAATAAGAATTAGCTAGCTACTCGGGGTTTGCTAGTGACTCATCTCGTGATAAAGATGCCCGCAATGCGTACTTAATAAAACAACACTTCTGATCACACGAACTGTCATTTAACAGTTATCTTTTCTGATAAACCTTATCCTCAACAAGGTCCGAAGAATTAGCTAGCTGCTAGTTTGTTACTGGGTAACACATAGTGATAATCTGCCTGTAAGGCTCCTCTGGTTGACCTAGCTAGAGACTCGGCCCGTAGGTGATGTCTGTATATTCCTTCCAAATGAGTGATGTGAAAGGGCATTGCCGGCTTAGTAACCGAAGCACGGGACACCTAAATTACTGTACATCCACTTGCTCCTGTCTAAATTCATGACCCTTGCTAGCCTTATGGAGTCACGAGTGGATATGACTAACAACCAACACATGAAGCTAAGAACCAACACGTTAAGCTAACGACCAACACAGCGTTGCAATTGTCTCGGAAAGAGAAGTCCTAAAGGGCTAGTAAGCAAATATGAAAAACTCTTCATTCAGTACGCGAGGGCGAGAACAGGAGCCTCGGCTCGTCGGCATCATACTGAAAGGTGTCGTGCGACAAGGATCACTTGATCACTTACTGGGTGTCTAAAAATGGACCCTTGCATGCAGATGAAATATCCGAAATTGAAAGGGAGTTCCCGCAGGTCCCCTCCCACTAGCTAACCTGGACTTGGATTTGGAGGAAATATCGAGGTTGTAAAAGAATGAGTGACTGTGCTAGTTATGTAGTAAGGAAGGATGACTAGTTATTTCTGTACTTTTATTTCAACATATCATTTCTAGACATCTGCCAGAGTCTAGCATTTATTTACCATTTTACTTCATGGGACATTAAGTAACAAAAATGTCAATCCATTGAATACGTATCGGCGCCAAAAATTCGGATTCAGAGAGTCGATGGGACATAAAGATAAATGATTGGTCCCTCTGGGCACGCACTCAGTTTCTGCGTAACGTCGGGGTTAAACGGTGGCAATGAAAACCTGGGGTGTATAGTGATTCAAACATCACCGTTATTAAAACATCTTGTCTTGGCTGTTGGTTCACGCGATAAATGACATCAAGAGCCACGGCCACTGGCCCTCGGTTGCCTGAACTGAGACCAGGATCATTACTAAGTGGCGATGACACTGGTCAAGGACCCTGGATGTTTCCCGTTCATGGCAGAAAAACCGCCGAGTGAAGTTCTTGGCTCGGCTCCGGCTTTGCCGAGATTCACAGGGTCCGTGATTTCGCAGGGATGATGACGCCACCCAGGAACGATCTTCGCCGAGACCTCAGCTCATCCCACTGGACTTCCTCGGCATTATTCTGGGGTGTTGTATGCTAGGTATGGCTGTTGGTTCTCCAGTCGCAGAGCCGGAAAGCAGGTCGGGCTGGTTCAGCCATCCGACTTCAGGACCGGTGGAAACTAAGACGATGTTCTTTGTAAGTATGCATTTCCGGTAGGAAAGGTCGTGGATATTTGGTGGCATAAGATTGTACTTAATCAGCATGATGGTACTGCGAGAGTGAACATTCCATCAGCAACTCGAGCCTTTTTCAGCTTGTGAATTTTCTCAGACCATCATGCATTGTACCGCACTTTTAATCCAGGGCCTCTTGGCTGCTGGAGCAACGGCTTTGCGCGGCCAAAGGATTCGACGCCAGGACGGCACTATCGATCCAGGTCAACCCTCGGACTGCACTTGGTGGATAACAAGAGAGGAGGAATATCAAGATTGTGCATATCTTGAAGAATACTGGAATCTGAAGCATTCACAGTTTGTTGAATACGTAAGTGGTAGTCATTGACTGACGCATTATATCGTACTCATAAGTTCTAGAATCCTACAGTCAAAGATGACTGCAGTGGCATGCAGTTTGGACACTCTTACTGCGTCGAGGTGAACAATGGGCTCCCCCGCAAGGAAGAGTCTACATCCTCCAAGACAACCACTCAAGTCAGCGTGGCTGAGCCGACCAAGACCCATCAGGCAAGTCAGGCAAGTCAGGCAAGTCAGGCAAGTCCGACACAGGATGGTCTTATCGATACATGTGTGTCCTTCTACCAGGCTAAGAAGGGAGACACATGCCCCAGGATCATCGCTGAACACAGCAACACATTCGACAGAGACGATCTGATCAAATGGAACCCCGCCATCCAAGATGACTGCAGTGGTATCTGGGCCAACTACTACTATTGTGTTGGAGTGCCTGGAACCCCGACAACAGGCCCGACACGAACACAGGAGGCTACCACCAAGCCCACCAGCCCAATCAAGCCTAGCCCTACCCAAGATGGTCTGATCAGCAGTTGCACCAGATTCCACCAGGCTAAGAAGGGCGAAACCTGTCCTAAGATCATCTCTACGTTTGGAACGTTTAACTTTGACACCTTCTACAGTTGGAACCCAGCTATTGGTGAGGATTGTAGTGGCATTTGGGCAAACTACTACTACTGCGTCGGCGTCCCAGGAACATCTCACACCAAGCCTTCTGTGACAACGGCGAAGCCTACGGCAACTGGCTTCCCAACCCCTTCGCCTATCCTTGACCGCACTGTCAAAGGTTGCACCAAGTTCCACCTCGTTTCCAAGACCACTACTTGCCCGTCGATAGAGAAGTACTATAACATACCATCTGCGCAATTCCTGGCCTGGAATCCGGAAGTCAAGGCTGATTGCAGTGGCCTTTGGGCCAACTACTATGTCTGCGTCATGGTAGAGGGGTACAAGCCTGCGACCACAACCGCAACGACTCCAGCAAACGGGATCCAGACCCCTTCACCTATCCAAACGAACATGGTTAAGAACTGTGAGAAGTTCCACCAGATCAAGTCCACGACTACCTGCTCGTCTATCGAGAAGTATTACAATCTTCCTATTGAAACATTCCTTTCGTGGAACCCAGCTGTTGGTAAAGGCTGTGAATACCTTCAGACTGGGTACTATGTCTGCGTTGCAACCGTTGGTTGGAAACTTCCTACGAAGACCACTACGAAACCTTCGAATGGAGTTTCAACCCCTGCGCCTATTCAAACTGGGATGGTAAGTTACTGCAAGAAGTTCCACCCAGTGGCTTCCACCACGACATGCACATCTATTCAATCGTACTGCAAAATCACCATGGCCCAGCTTGTCAAATGGAACCCGGCCATTGGCACAAAGTGCACTGGTCTTTGGGCCAACTACTATGTGTGCGTCGGTGTTTAGGTAGACTAGACAAGGGCGAGGGAGGGACTCTAGGAGATATCGTTGTAGTTATACATAGCACCAATCAACTGTGGAACATTCTATTACCAGTATTGTACGTGAAGTTTGTGATGCTTTGGACTATGATTGACTCAGTGAATAGCTACATCCATGTCTGCTACGACTTGTATCACCGAACTTTACTAGAACCGGCAACTTCCTGTGCTCAGAGGTAGAGAGAAGCCTCCATGTCAAACACATTATTTCAGTCTGGTAGCCAGTTTCGGCCGCTAAGACATGAAGTAATTTCGTCAATTTATGTCAGCTTAAACTAGCCCCCAAGCTGTTTTATCATGGTAGCCTAAGCCTTAGACGACAATTCTCCGCAACCTGCCTGGACTACTGTCGGGCTATGTCGGATGACATGGTCCGCTCGGACCTCTCAGATACATAGCATTGTCTGCCTCGATCTTCTGAACAGTCAGGGTTCTGAACCAGTCAACTGGGATCGTTAAAGTGCCAAGCTGGCAAGCTTTCCGGAGAGGCTGTTTTGTTCTCAAGGCTGAAGGTAGCAATTGTGTCTTCGCCCGGGAAGATATGAGCTCCTGCCTATCTTTAATTAAATTTCTCTAAACCTAAAGCGTCGATTTTGCCGCGAAGGAAATGTTGATCGCTGCTTCGCCTAGTATCTAGATGTCTCACTCCATACAAGTGAAGTTAGTATCTAATAGTGCTGACATTTAGGTGGGTTTTCAGTATTGTTTACCCTAAGCAACTCCATTACTTGTCGATCGTTGCGGCTGTTCGGCACATTGTATGCCAGATCGTCGATGGTCGTCTCTAATACTAAGCACCCATGCTGTTCTGTAAAATAACGTTGTAGCCGGACGGATTCACCTTGATGGGACTATCAAAGGACGTGATTGTAGTGTTCGGCTACAGCTTCTTGATGTGCCGATATAGACTAGTTTCAGAACAACCAACTTTAAACGTATAATTTTATTTAAAGAAACTGCAATTGCTATGGCTTTAGATGTGGAGGAGTTACTTAGTGCCGATATTCATGAATATGCTATGTTGCAAAACGTCACAGTAGAAGCACGTATTTGTCATCAAGGATAATACTGAGCGTGAGATACGAATGCCATTGTGCACAAAAATATATGCCTAGAGTTGATTCTGCCTCGTGAAGGATTGCGCTTAGCGTGATCATCGGTTTGTCACGTCCAAGCGCGTCTTACATCTCAACTGTTGGAACGATAAGCTTGCCAAGGTACTACAAAGGTTCTAAGAAGTAACATAGCATGGCCAAAGACAGGTCGATCGTAATTGCTAATGGCTTACACTTCCTTAGGACACAATACCTGGTTCCTTGCCTTTTACGGATTGAGCCAGAGGTTCTAGACGGCATGATATGTCGTTACGTCAGACCTTGACAGCTATCTACAAGGAAAGCTCCTGCGTCAAGACGACGAGATCTTTGTAGCTAAAGTATAAAAGGACATGGTCGAAAACACACTCTCATTACTTTTATCTTCATCCTCAGCTCTCAACGACAACTCCCATTCACCTCCACAACAATCACACCATATCACTACTGTACATATTCAATCACTACTAAATACAGCAACATGCTTGCCATAAGCGCCATTATCATCTTCCTTTCTTCTGTCCAAGCCGGAGTCGCTCCAGTACCGAGACGCGATGATTATCACGGCTTCCCTGTCGGCGATACCTGCCTATTTACAGGAGGCGGTCCTGTAGGAGTCGCCAACGCCGTATGTGCCGGCAGTGATGGCAACGCGCACACGGACAAGATTACCTGTCCCGACCAGGGGGTTGCAGAACGTATTTGCGGCCGAGATGATGAGAACGAGTACGTACGGGACAACTGCAAGGTTATTGATGGATCTGGGACCTACTGCACCACCAACAAAGTTCCTACCGATGAATACGAATACTACAACCGATGCTACTGTGTCAATGGCAACTTCTGTTGCGACCAGAATGCTGAGGTCCCAGGTGGTGAAAGCCCCGTCGACTACTTCAAAGGAGCTGGATGCAACTGTGGTGATCCCATCTAAGGGACTGAATAAGGCAGCATGCTTCGAGTCGATAGAACGTTCGCTCTTCATTTCAACATGAATGAGTATATCATGTGCGACCAACCCAATTCCTCAACCAATACACCAGACGATACACGCCTTCATTACCATACATTGAGCCACTGAAATTGGCGGCCTGCTCACCCTGTAGCTCGTTTCGAGCACGTATACCAACTCACTATGGAATCCAAGACTTGCGGTGTGAGCCTGACAGGTTGACACAGAACTTTCACCTACTTTGACTGTACATACATTCACTCAGCACTAGATAGAAATTAGTTGACTAGCTGTCAATCAGACTTGTCTATCGAGCTATATTTGAAGGTCACGCCATGCATACATCCTTCTTGGCTACCCCGCAGTTGTTACGTCAGCGTAGGCAGCAGCACCTCTATCTATCGGTCGGAATTCTAACTTACCTTCTTCCAACCAAACATCAACCAACAAAGAAAAATGTCATCACAAGACAGCCAGTTTTCGCGCGAAGAACGACAAAAGCGATTTCAGGCAGAGGCTTATGCCAAGAACGTGGCCAGCGCGAAAGCGCAACTAGCCAGGTTACGACAACAATCCGAACAGGCCGCAAAGCGGAGTTATGGCACTCCCAGTACCACCGGGCTATTAGCTTACCCTAACGAGACAAACCCGCAGCAACAAGGAGAGATGTCGCTCGAAGGCAATAAGATCAATGAGCTCTCGCCGGAAGAACAAGAAAAAAGGCGGCAGCTAGTGCGTGCAATACACCTTGACTCAACGTCGCCAGGGCAACTGCAACAAGCCACGATGCTGCGATTAGCAGCACAACGCGAACTGCAGATATCGACGATGAGATACCAGGACATGGGCTACGGCCTTCCTGACAAGTCTCCCAACGACGTGAAGCTTCGTGTGGGATTAGAGGCCGATGTACCAGATTTTGTCAATTTTCGGTCTGCCTGCCGCGAGGGTGACTTATCTACCGTCAAGTCAATAGTCTCCTCTCAATCTCTATCCCCAATCTATCTTTACAAAGGGTTAGACGAAGCCTTCAAATATGGCAAAGTCGACGTTTCACGTTTTCTTCTGCAGTCTGGAGCACCGATGACACGAGCAACACCAGCAGCCGTCCTCAAAGCCCCAGCAGATAAACAGGTTGCCTTCTTCCAGCTTCTTATGGAGCACGGTTGGACAGTCAACACTCCGGTCACCCTCCTCCCAGAAATCTTCCAGAGTAATAATGAGCCACTATTCGATTGGTTTCTGGAACAAGGCGCAGATCCCCACCTCCCCGGGCCTGGATATTATCGAGAACTAACTCTCGTACTGGCAGCCACTAAGGGTACTGCTCAAGCAGTGCAGAAGCTTCTAAACGCTGGAGCTAAGATGACCAGTAAGGGGCTTCATTGGGCTGCAGGCGCCTATTATGAAGGCACAATTCCCGAACTCGTACGTGTTGAACGAAGCGTGGAATTCGACAAGTCAAGAATACCTGTCATGGAGCTGTTACTGGAGAATGGGAGTGACATCAACGGTAGACTGGAAACGCACAGTTTGGAAGAGCTGTACCCAATTGGAATTGCAGTCAAGGTGGGTGCTGTTGAGAGGGTCAAGTGGCTACTAAGCAAGGGGGCAGATCCTGATCTGAAGGGGCCATGGGGTAGTGCCAGGGACTGTGCCAAGCGTAATTCGAGCGATGAGATGAAACAGGTGTTGGGAGTCGAGGAGTAATGCAGTCGCGATTAGATACATGTGTGATACGCGTATAGAGTTAAACTTCCGCGTATTATGTAAGTTATAGTGGGCTAAATATACAATGCGCATATAAATTTCAACCTCTACGTACTATAGTACTATACTTAATACTAAACTTAAGAGATACAATAATATAAAGATAACGTTTAGAGAAATAAATCTCTAAGACAATAGCTACTTATAAATACTATTCTAAACGTCTTATTCTTAATTCTTCTGTGTTATCTATACGGCTCGGTCTCTATTCCTAGATACCATTATTAACAATGCATTACCGACAGACCCTAGTGTTCTTGTAGATGGCTAAAAGACTGAGAAGTTAAGTCTTCCTTGCTATATTCCTTTCCGAAACAAGTGATTGACACACCATTTCCCCTTGGGTGTTGCAGAGGCAATATCGTTCGAAAGCACAGAACGTGGGCCAGTCTGGACCTGGGGTAAGTTGAAGAACAGAAAGACATATTTCCAATAAAGGTTTGCATCGAACTGACTTCTTGTACTACGTCTCTGTAAATGCTAATACAGGTAGATAGCGAAATGTTTTCTATAACTATATCGTTTAGCCAATTCCAGGTTAGTATTACATAATACGCGTATTTAAAAACTTGTCGCGTTAAGTTGTACTACTTTTGAATAGTAGGCTCTTAGACGTTTAGCTAAAACACACTTGCTAGGGATTGCTACTTTTAGGGGCCCACTACTTTTTCGGTTCCCGGAAACGTACCTCGTTTCTCGTAAACATACTTCGCTTCTCGTAAACGCAGCTCGTTCCCCGGAAACACACCGCGTTAGCTATTTCCGCAGCGTCACCTAACCATACGGATCCTAGAAAGGCCTAGCTTAGACTTGCCTCTAAAAAGAGTGGAAGCCAGATAGATTACCTCAATCAATCAATTAGTCATTCAATCCACGATTTGACACGACATATCGGCAAGCCCGGATTAGTAGCCCAGTAAGTATGCAAGTTTGGGACTTACCCCTTGACTTGTTAAACGAGCTCGAGCGGCCCTCATTTAGACTAGCTCAGTAGATTCAGAAGCTAAGACAATTGCTAGTGGCCACGTTATGCAGAGGTTATACCTACGAACCAGGGCTTGTGGATGCATGCTGTGGAGGCTATACCCTTTATTTATAGGTTAATTGACAGCCGGGACGTGGAATGGCAAAACCTTCCTCCCCTCCCACAATACGTTTTCACATGAATATCAAGATTTACCGGTTCTGCTCCCTCTCTTTTGATTGACGACTTCAAACATTCGACCAAAAGATTCACTGTATCATCCCTCTAGCGACCCGTTGACTATCAGCCACCATCTACGTAAAGCAGAACACTACAGCTTCATTGCCAAAACAATGGAGCAGCTCAATCGAGCCAATTCCTCTTCGAAGGATGCCATGCGCAGTCAATACGAAGTCGTTCTAGGTTCTTCGAGCTCTTGGAAATCCACTGCGATAATTTGGTTTCAGCAAATGACCATTTTTAAAGTCCTGCTCATCGTATACTGCCTCAACGTTGTGGCATGGGGAGGGATGATCTTCTTGTTAATCTGCAACGCTGCACCGGCCATGTGTCATCCGACCTGCGACGACATTGACTCTCCACGCCAAAAATGGATCGAGATAGATTCGCAGATTCTTAATGCTCTGTTCTGCATACCGTCATTTTGGCTTGCTCCTCGACGATCCATCGAGTTTTGGAAAACAGTCAAGTACGCGGCGAAAAAAGACAAAACCGCCCTGCGCCAGCTCGCCGCGACATACCGGGAATGGTTTCGGCTCCCTGGATCGGACTCTATACCCGCTCATGTGGGCCCGGTCGAAGTGGAGGCTTGGCTTAATGAAACATCGTGTCAAGAGGACATATTGCCTTGTCCGACGAACAGTATTCCCGAGCCACCGCATTCTGGGCGACGAGCAATGCCAAGTCGAGTGTGGAAGCTCCAGACAGTCATTGGTTTGAGTCTGTTGAACACGATATTCCAGATCATTTTATCTCTGTTCATGTGGTGTTATAAACGTCACAATCGACCAGCTTGGTCCGTTGGACTATTTCTCTGTCTAGCTTTCGTGTCATCAATAGGTGCTGGTGTACTCCAGTTCCTGGAGAAGAAGAGAGTGCAACAAGTTGAAAGAAGACCCTGTCGAAGTACATTAAGAATCGAGGATGAGGAACTCGCGTTGGTGGATCGTTAAAAGGGCAACCGTATATTGTCAACCATAGGCCAAATCCTGGCTAGGTTCTCACAGTTGAAAGTACTTTTTTTTTTGAATCGCTTACCGATTGCGCCTGATGATTTTCTTGCTTTTAATGTTAATAATTGTGCTAAGTCCGGAGGTCCATTTTTTCAGTAAGCATCACGATTTGACCTGTTTGAGATATAACCCTTGCCTCAGGGAGTCAGAAGACTTGGCCTTCAGGAAGCATGAGAGATAAAATAAGTTGATCACTTTATGCGAGCTTGGACCAGAGCTTAGGCTACTTTATTATGGTACTTCAAGCCCACTGTTTCAACCAAAGAACTGGAGACCCCAGACACGTTCATTTGACAGGATTTGTGAGCCACTAAGGTTGGTGGCTCGCTGACTCACTATGAACTCACGTTCCGGCATGCCGACTCATCATCGCGCTCACAACTCACGACGTGACCCTTACACAGACCTGTGAGCTGCTTCCAAGCGCACACATTGACCTAGCACTAGATAGATCACATGCTGTTATCTAAACCCACCATGTGCACAAATGTTAGATCCTTACCCCCAACCGCCTACTCTAAGCTCCACCATCTCAGCAGCAAGATCACAAACATCAATCTTCCTCTCTACCTTGTCCCCACTGGTTCTCCACTTCTCCCGCCTTTTCTACGTCTTCAGTCTTGCTCGGTCTCACCACTTCAGCACCCCCACCTTTCTATTACCTTCAAACATCGTCACCCCGGCCCACCCACTCCAGGCCTCGTCAGTTCCCACTATGTAACCACTTTGTAAAAGGGAGAATATATGAAGATCCCTTTGGCGTTGCTGTATGTACTCTGTTCATCGAGATGGGTCAATCTACCTTTCACAGATTGTTGTTTGTAAGTTGAAGCCCCTGTACGGGCCACTTAGGATTGGATTCCTTCTAGTATTCCCATGCAGACTTCTTGCATCACGAGGCGTGCAGCCACTTCAGAAATTCTAGTCCATTGCCATATACGTCATCCCACCTATGGGTAAGTCGACAAGCGCTTCCTAAATAAGACAAAGCGTATCAACAAGTAAGACCTCAAAGACATATAGTTGTACTTTTCTTATAGCCTAACTGGGAGTGCCGTATCTCCACCAAACACAACTCATGTCTGACCATATTGCGGTCAAACCATGCACCTGGACGATTATGGTGAGAGGCATCATCTGGCCAATTTGACCTTAGCTCGTCGGAGCTTTTACAGGGTTTGGGCCTATACCAGCCGTTCCGCTGTCACAGTCACAGCTATCACATTCCTTGGCTGCGACTTGCAGGTATGATCAAACGCCACAGTTCATAGTGACGGCTGAGGGCGATCGCGCGGCATTTTATGATTCGTCAATGCGGTCTGTTTCAACAAATAAGCCAGACCAACAGATCACGTTTCCAGTCAACAAAAATCACAGGTCAAGGCACAAGATTATTGGCTCTTCGCAGTACCTCCATATTCATACCTCTACTTCCTTCAAAGGCTGGTTATCTCAGTCTAGGCTTACCATATTCAGGACCGCAAGATGGGTCTTGGACTGGACACCCAGGCTGATGTACACTTCTCAGCAGCTGTGTCTGGGGAAGTTTTGTAATTTAATTGGCAGAGTAGAAGCCGGACTTTCTCAAGCTGAGTATCACTCCGGCACGTAACGTCACAGTGACTAGCGAAGGTTTCACTCGCAACGGGCCGCTTATTGTAGATCCCGAAGGTGTAGCTCGATTAACTTTCTTCTGGCGATTGCCAAGCTGCGAAATCGGAACGCCAGTCAGAGAGCGACATCCGGTCCACTCCCCGTGGGGACTTTAAGACACGGGACTCTAGTAGCTCATCTGAACTTGTTTTTGCCAGAAAGATAACGGCCAACGGCGTCTTGGCAGACCCCGCCTCATCTTCTTTTGATGACTTGCAGGAAGTCATCGGAGATTCAATAATTGATTGCGTAGCTATATGCTTCGGGTTGTTGTTGAGACGTTGGTGTTGCCAAACAGGGATGCATCTATAGCACATCACTTGGCAAGGGAGAGATACCCCTCTCTGTAACGAGCTGAGCTGTCAAAAAGAATATGATCTACACTTGCGTGGAGCTTTTGATCGCCACGAATGCACCTGCATAGGGATCAGCACATGGGTCAATTGACCAGTCTTTTTCTCAGGTAAGGAACCGGAGAGTTGTCCTCTAAGGGTCAGGTTGCTAAAATAAAGAACCTAATTGCTGGTCTAAGTCGGCACAAGTTAGCTAAATTATTTTGTAGCTTAGGTTCTTGGCTGCCAGTTCTTGTGACACCCTGATAGCTCTGACACTTCACAAACTGACCTGTAGTTTTGAGAAATGGTTTGATCTGCTACTGAGAGTTTTGTAACCTATCACATTCGACATACGATATCACATTGATCTAATCGCCGGTACTTTGCAAATGTGGGGACGTCTTGGCAGCGTGCGGCTGAAGCAAACAAAGACACTCTGATGCGTCAGCTGCTCAGTGTCTCAATTGTTGAAAATCTAAAGGCTGGATTGCCACGAAAACTTGTCTCTTTGGCAAATAAAGTATATTGTGGGCAGATTGCGGGCGACTGGTCCGCCTCCCCGAGATGCAACGACCGACATTATACGAAAAAGGAAAGACATCATCAACTAGAGACGTTCTCTAATGAATAGTCTTAGACATCCCACAGCCCCAGTTTCAATTCGTGTTTTGAGCAAATGCATCCGACCCTACAGAGTCTTGATTAAGACTTATCTTAATTACGCTATACTGAAGTCAAGACATATTTTACTTGGTTACGTCCGGTCACCAGTTTTGAAGCATCTCCGTCTCGCATTGAAACTCAACTGTAAATAAACTCAATTCGTCCCGAAAGAGATATCTGCAGTAGTTCCACCTCGAGTGGCCTACGAGAAATTAAGGGATATGGAATCTTCTTCATCTACAGCAGATCAACCGTTGTAATTTCATCAAGAAGCGCCACTAACGCCAAAGCTAAACGTAGGTCTCAGAATCGTCGTGACTTTCGTGACAGTTGCCTTGTGGAGCTATCACATACCAGACACTTTATGCACTCGCTCTAAAACGGAGAAATAGGCCCACTTATCAACTGTCAGGCGTCACGCTCCCTTTGGATCACCGGTCGATGGGATGTGGAGATCCCAAACATCAATTTATGACCAGCCCTCAATCGTGTAGCTATTGTGAGTTTCCTCATCCTTTGATGACGTCCCTTCGAGACATTCGGCTTCATTGAGATGCAAGGAAGACTCGGCAGATACAGGTGTGGGTAATGTGTTCTGCTGTAGACACAACTCAGCTCTTGCCCAGTTGGAGGTCAATTCATGGAGCCCAGGAATCTATAAAAGCCCTCGGTTGTCCTGCTTCAATCATCTATCATCAGCACTCACAATCACACACTTATCTCACAACCACACTATCAAACAATTATCACTTTTCATATCTGTTCTTTCAGATCCCATCAAACCATCAACATGAAGGCCTCCGTCATCCTCACTCTCCCCGTCCTTGCCCTTGCCGCTGCCACTCCTGCCAAAGTTGAGGAGAGACAGGTTGATCCCCTTACTTGTCTGAACGGCATCCCAAGACTCCTCTCATGCATCGACGCTACCGGCGCTATCAACGACCCTAGCGACCTTCTCAACGGCGGCTTGATTCCCTTGAGTCTCATCCTATGGTAAGTGACTCTCCTAGAACTTGACTTTTGATACTGTAGATCACTAATGGACAGCAGTCTTCCGCCTACGGTTCTCACAACCGTCCTTGGGTGCCTCCGTCTTCCTCTTTAGGAATAGACTTCAGAAAGAAAAAGGACTATTCACCTCTGGGCGGACCAAGCTCAGGCATTTCAATTCTTGGAGGATCGAGTTAAGATATTAGTCATAACCTACAACCGTCGCCTTGTCCTGCTAGCGGATACCTAAATTTACACTCCTTTGAGGCGATAACATTACAAACTGTGATATTGTGCTGCTGAGATGAATTGAATGGAAAGGTTTTGAGCATTATGTGACACCATAACGTACGAACTGTAGTTGCATTTTCAGGTTTAATCGTAGCTAACTATCTCTTCCTATGCTTAACTGAACGTACTACTGGACAAGTGACAGATAGCTAAGACTGTGGACAACTGCATGTAATAACTCGGCATTCGTCAGTTGAATATTAACCCTGGACCTCGTTTCAGTGGGACCTATTCGATTCAGTGCCGGTTCAATTGTACCACTACTGCAAAAAAGTGTCACGCCGGGAAGTCACGCGCAATAATGAGATCCCGATAAGGACTATCCAAGGTTACTTCGGGAAGCAATTAGTCCCATCTTGGTTCGAATCGCCAAAACGTGCTCAGCTCTCCTTCGGCACTGCTATTGAAAAAGGGCGGGATATGCTGAACATTGTTTTTTGGAAACCTCTCCACGCATTCCAGTTCATTAAAAAGGAATGGTTCTTGAAGAGTCCGTCCAGTAAAATAGCCTTGCCACTCAACAGATCGCCGTATGTGATGCTCGGCGTCTCCGATCGAGACAATCTGGTGCGCGGGCTCGTCGTCGTAGCGTTGAAAAACCTTTCTATCAGGGAAGTGCAAGTCAATCGGTGGATATAATCTTGCAGAATCGCAAAACATCCACGCCCGCTGTCGGTACATCCCACGTTGAGCGCATGAGAAATGGTTGCTACCTATAGTCGAGTAGGTTGCTGCATCCTCCAGTTCATCAGCTGGATCTTCGTCTCCGTAGATCCTACTGACCAGTAGCAGTGATAGGCCACCCAGGGGCTCAGTTGGTCTCGGTGAGAGAACGTCATGGTTGTTGAGGAACCTCCCCCAGTAGGGTGGGTCATGAGGGGGGCTATCAAAACTTGGTTCTTCTGCACATTCCTCGAACATACAGCAGAACCAGTGTAACAGAGTCGGGTTGTCGTGAGGGCCCTTGCTCATATGACTCAGTAAATGGACTAGGAGGTCAAATCCCCGATAGTCTGACCACGACGATACATTTTGTAGCCCCCAGGTCCGAAGAAGATCTTGGAAATAGCCATGGGGGTCGACTCTCACATTGTCGGGATACAGGAGGCCTTTCGTTTCGCTCCTTACAAAGAAAAGATCAGGGTGACGTTCCTGCGCCCATGCTAATCTCGCAAACAGGCCACCAAAGGAAGCTCCGACGTACTCGTGAACACAATGAATAGACTCATATAGGCTGGAATCCATGTGTTGCCATGAAGCGCGAGCCAATTCATCCCACCCAGGCATAGGCAACGCAACCCGAGGGTCATAGACCTTGCATAAGACCTCAAATTTGAGGAAAGCTCGAAACAGGCGATACCTCTCCATTGATGTCAAGTCATCCAAAGTGACTCTTTTTTTGGTGTTTGTATAGGTAATTTCCGGAGGATGTTTGAGGTATGCCTCGACTGGAGATGAGGATGTTGCCTTCCCCATATAATCCTCAATCAAGAGTCCAAATCGAGAGAACAGGCGATGTAGATGCGCCATTGTCGCCTGGTTTCTTTTCGACGGTGGCTGTCGGAAAGGGTCAGCGAGCTTCTTTGTGGACCATTGCTCCAAGTGATCTTTTGTCGCCTGGTGATCGATCTTGGTCGGGCCAAATCCGATGATACCTAACGCATCTTCGAACCAATCATCGGTCTTGGTCGCGTCAAATCCGATAATACCTAACGCATCTTGGAGCAAATCATCGTTGTTACCTGTTCGTATCAACCTCGATATGAAGGTGTGGAGGAGGGCTGTTTTGTGCGCTGAATAGCGGCTTAGCATTGTTGGAGAGGCTTGGATGAGTCGCCAGATAGTCGTATGTGAGTAGATGTTTTCCATGATGGAGAGGGTGATTTCTACCGGCAGCTTCTGGAAAGGGTCCATCGCGTCTGTTCCTAGTCCCACGGTTACTCGTGAATGGTGTATGTGTCAAGTGAAGATACGAAGGGAGATATAAGCTGTGTCTGGTGGTAATACGGAGGGAGAAATTGGATGTGTCGAGTGGAAATGCAAAGGAAAGGTGTGGGCTTATATAGACTTGGGGTTTGTTAAAGTTTGTTCCGATTAAGTGTGACTCAATTGTACATGATTTTGACAAAGGACGTTGAACTTTGCAGTGATCCAACATAAGCTTCAAACGACGCGTCAAAGTCTGTCATTCCTAAACTTTCAATAGTGTTGAACAATACAGCCGAGACGACGCACCGCGGTGGTAGAGGGTTAGTTGAGATTTGCGAAGTCACCAGTATGGTCTGGAGATAGCAGCCCTCTAGGAATTGTGACAGAGGAAGATCTAGAACGTACAGAGCACAAGGTTGTCTTGGGTATCTGAGTAATGAAGCTTTAAGTGTGAAGGTTTGTCGGAAACTTTAACAGTCATTCTACCGAGCGACCGCAACGCGACAACTGATGAGCCCCAAGCTGTGTTGTTACCGAACTCGTCTTGTACGGCTGAATCTCATTTCGAAGTCGCTTGCTACTCAAGCAAGAGACTCAAAGGCGGCACGTGGTCTTTGAAGCAATCGGCCGCCGATCGCCAGAGATAAAATGGTACAATTACTTTATGCTAGCTAAGACCAATGTTTAGGTTACTTTATTTTAATTTCTTTAAGCCTTAGAGTAATGCCGTCGTGTTGGTCTTCTTAAATCAGGATAAATTCCGCTTGTCTGTTCATGCAGTATTGGCCGGCAAATACGAAGGGAGAAGACACTATTATTGCTGTTCGCATTGTTGTTAGCAGCCATTGTAAATAGTGTCAATCCTTGCACTTGGACAAAAGAAAAAGCGTAGCGGTAGCAGACAGTGATTTGCAGGCACGGGGCCGAGAGCAGAACGACTTCCCTGTCCAGCATGACATCCACACTCCAAGAAAAGACTCAAGACCCAAAACCAACACAGCGCCAACAACTCATTCCATCACTCCCAGCAATCACAACAATCCAGACGCCCTTGTCTCCTACTCTTTGGCCTCCACTCGTACTTTTGCCGCTGTGACAAGTCAAGGCAAGGTCTTCGGCTATGCCGTGTAAATGTTCTAGGGCCAATTGCCCCATTGCGACATGATGGCGGTCAAGCCATTCGCCAAGATCTGCTGCCAGCCTAGGGGGTGGCTGGGTCTGCCCCTGTGTGATAGAGGCTCGAAATAGTGCCGCCTGTTCTCTCTTCAGGTCGCTCTGTGTGCTATAGGCTCTATAAGCCAGCATGACCCGCCACCCCGAATCTGTATCGTTGCCGAACTCAGTTTGAACTGTACCAATATTCCGTCACGGAGGTGTACAGACAGAGGCACATAAGAAAGGATTGTGTAAAGGTTCAAGATGCCTTTATTGTCGAGTAGATACAGGGTAGACTTAGCACAATAATTGACATTAGAGATACGCGCAATCAGTCAACGACTCTGAAGAAAAGGCGCTTCAGTCGTGAGGACCTGGCCTGGGTATGGCTATTCATTGGCAGTATACGGCTGCTCTTGAAGATCGATATGTAATGTGTTATCAAAACGTGATCTGTTATCGCTAAGTGATCCGTACGGTGGTGGATTAGCTAACCAACGCTCAGATAAGGATTGGGCAGATCGATAAGATAGGGTACTAGATTGGAGATAAGCGATTAGATAAGATACCGGATAAGCGTCAAGACGTCTGCCAAAGTCCAACAATGTCTTATTCCAAACCTCTGTCTAAACAATAATCCAACAGACCCAAAAAAGTATCCAAACTCCAAAGACAAACCCAAAATCCAAAAACAATGCATCACCAACAACTCATTTCATCACCCTCAGCAATCGTGACAATCCAGATGCCCTAGTCTCCTACTCTCCGGCCTCCACTTGTAGTCTTGCCGCCTTCCTCTCATGGTCTTCGCGGATGTCTATATTCTGGTAGGCCCAGGGGAAGCGCTCCAAGAAATCGTTGCGCTTTTCGAATTCTCTGCAGATTAATATGTTAGCTAGTGGTCATTGGACATTGTCCAAAATTGAATACTTACTGGCGACAATGGAAGCTAATCTCCTGGGCCATCCCAAACAGTGCTTCGATTTGATAGCAGCGGAAGCTGTGACGCCGCTGGTAGAGCCAACCGGCAAGCCTATTTGGGCTGCACGGCATTGTTTCATTCCCGCGGACAGTGCTGGTGATCTTGCCACGGAATCCGGACACCAGACGTTCCTTCAGCCTGGTTTGGCACTTGTAGTTGTCGTAGGCTAGAGAAGCCCTCCAGCCCCAATCGCGTCTTGTTCCATACGCTCTCCGTCTGTTTCGAGCATAGCTAGCGGCGCTGATGCTAATGGTAGAGGGGGTTGCGGCGGGCTGGGATGTTGGTATGAAGCTAGGGGGTGCCAATCCCATGGCTTCCAAATGCTGGTCTTCTATCGCAGAGACAGGAAAAAGTATAATGTCTGGATTGGACACTTGGCTAACGTCGCTGTCCGCATCGTTGGTAGCAGCCATTGTAAATAGTGGCAATTGTTGTACTTAGACAAAAAGAAAATTGTAGCGGGAGCAGAAGCAATGTACTTAAACAGCAGAGTATCTTCACGAAAAATGGGAATGGGATGGATGGTAGACAGAGGTGGATTCCTACGCTGTGTTTATATACCTATGGGAAGACACGCCAATCACTCCAACTGAAGCGCCACTCTGTACGTACTGCATCTCAATAATGTCAACACCAAAAACTGGTGATGCCGAATCCTCGCCTCGGAAAAACGCCACTATGGGGTGTACAGTTCGAGTGTTGTGGTCCGTGATGAGCAGGGCGCGTACCCATTCGTGGTCGCGAGGCCTCGACGCGAGTCTCTGCTTCGCGACACGGTGATTTGGACGGCGAAGAGGAAAGCGGTGGAAACAGTCAGATCAAATGGCCCAAATTGGGACCAATCTGATAATTGATGGTAAAATGGAAGAGCCGTTGATGATCAACGTCGAGGTGGAAGAGTCGTTGATAATGCGGCGCTTCATGCCCCTGTCTGGGCCTCTGGGAGACATTAAATATAATATCGTGGATGTTCGCTTATCAGGATCGTCCGGTATTGCGATCGTCCGGTATCAGAATATTGGGCATCGGCATCGTAGGGTATCGTTGTCGTCGATATAGATAGTGGGATCCTTCGCAGAACAGTAAAGGGCTCAACGGGGACTGGGGACGGTTCGAGATGCTGACATTGTCGAACGCGAACGGGGTGTCAATCTGGTTCGATGCGCTTGCAAGAAGCTCACAGCGCGTAGGGAACGAGTTGCGACGGTCTGTTGATTGTAAAATGGCGATAAAAACGGTCGGCTGGTTGTCGCGTTCGATGGGTAGAAGAACATGATGGATGTCTACGGAAAAGGTACGCTCAGCGTAGGATTGGCCTATTGGCAACCTGCTGGGTAGGCGGCCCTATCAGCATTGGGCAAATGCCATGCTTCAATACAACGGGAAGGTATACCGTTCAGTACAGTTCCTCCCCTCCTGCCCACTTCCGGAAGCGAGATCAATGTGATGGTGCCGTTGGCGTTATAGCGTTGGATACCTTCCTTCCCTTGATCGCAGACGGAAACAAAGGAGATCTTCTGGTCATAGCGTGTAGGAACGCGTCGGTAGGGATAGAATCATCAACTTCGGCGGTATTGTTGACGTCGAAGTGGAAGAGTCGTTAATAATTCAACGCCCGCGAACCTACAGTAAAGTTGCCTTCGCCTCCTATTCTTAAGCTTCTGCCAGTGTCGCCGCCGTTAACCCTTCATGTGTTTAGCGAATTGCCAAACTCTGGTATGCATGGGGAAAACTCCCTAAGATCCTATTTCGCAGTTCAAATTCCCTAAAGGCAAAGTTAGCCAGTGGTTGACTATTGTTCAACGCATGACACTTACGTGCAACAGGTAAAGTTAATTTTCTTATCTATACTATGTAGTTCTTTTGCTAAGTACCCCAATGCATAATAATTATCTAGTAGCCATCCAGCAAGATCTAATGCTTGCCTCGGGACAGCTTGATTCAGACCGCTAGTAATAAGCTCTCGAAACTTGGCCGCCTAGTCTTGTTCCAGGTCGGTTGTGCTTTATGAAAACCGAGGTGGAAGCAGGAGAATCAATTGTTCGAATGAAACAAATTCCACGGTACCTCCCTGCCTTCGATCGTGGGTGCAAACAAAAAAGAGCTTCTGAGCGTGGCGTACGACAACGAATCGGTATGAATGGGATCTCGGCGGTAGGATCGAAGTCGAAGAACGACGGACGAACGCTGGGCTTCAAACCCCTTGTCGCGGGTCTTGGGTACCATCAAAATCGTGGATATTCGCGTATCGGGCGCTGATTATCGCTGCCGATGTCGACAGTGCCCCAGAACAGGAGAAGGCGGGCTTCATGGCTAACAGGGAGGACTGGTGCTGGCATTGTCGGAGGCGACTGGGGTTTCGGCCTTGTTCGATGGGCTCGCGAATCGGAGACTCAAAGCGTGTGAGGCTGGCGATGAACGAGTGAGAATGGCCAGTAAGATAGAAAAAAGGCGATGGAAACGGTCGGTTGTTTGACGGATTCCATAAGCAGAATTTGATGGATGTTTGCTGAAGAAACTCTCAGCGATGGGCGTAGTCAAGTGACGTATTGGTGAGGTGTTGGGATGGCCTTATTTCTGCCACGTCCAGCCCTATCAGCTTTGGCAGTGCCGCGCTTCAACGCGACAGGAAGGTATCACTTACGTGGCCGCAGGGCACATTCAG
>QHHG01000245.1:0-62827 GCA_004367055.1 Fusarium sp. NRRL 66335
CTCGTTATTTGTCTATCTATTTTGGCTTGTTGCAATAACCTAATCGCTGGGGAGGTTGCTTTCTTGGTACTAATTCGCAAGATGATATTGGCCTGTACTAATGATAAACGGCGGGATTGATTGACCTTCCGCATTAATCGCTGGAATTGTAGTAATCCATTCACGGTTTCCTGGCTGTACTGATTTTGGTCTTCCTTGCCTTTCTGAGCCTGTGACGACCATCCCGGACTGTAGAAGGCCCATCATAAAGCCGGTCTCATCAAAGTTCCAGATATCATCTGATCGGATACCGTATTTCGCGATTGTATTCTCTATAAGCCGAAACCAGCCACGAATAATAGTCGGATCTTCGCATTTAGCTCTCTGGTAGTCATATCTCCGAAAGACACGCGTCTTTAGCTCTGGTTGTCGCTTGATGAAGTTATGAGCCCAGCGCTTGCCGACGGGTGGCGCGTTGCGGTTAGCAAGCAGAGAATTGGCTATTTCTTCCACAAAACGCAGTTGCGAGGGAAATCCTTGCATATCTAGATCAAGGACGAATTGGACTATTATCTGTTTCTCCAGATTAGATAGTTTCCGAGAATTTGGGATAGAATCGCGTTGTGATTGAGTGCCATTCTTTCGGTTACGGAGGGTACTAAAGCTAACACTATATATAGTTGCGGCGCGTCGGATACTTAATTTTGGGTTATTTTGGAGGGCCTGAAGGGCAAGAAGGATTCTAGCTTCATTTGATGACTGTGATATGTTGGATTGTTAAGAACTAATTGATCAGATAGTGAAGATGTAAGGTGAGGGGATTTTTGATCGGCTCGCTTGTCTGAGCGGCTCGCTTATCAAGCACGTTACCCTATAAAATAGTTTTGTTTCCAATACTGTAAGGGTATGGGATTCTTAGCATACTATTGTATCTGTGTTTTATACCTTTGTTCTAGCGACTAACCTGGAATGATAAAGAAAGCTTACTATCTTGTGATTGGACGTCTGAAAGCCATACGATGAATACATGTATCAAAGCGCAGTTGGACTACTGTACAGCACAGACATTATTTAACCTATTATCATTTGTTCCCGCCTTAGCGTATACGCATGTCAGCAGAAGAAGACGAAAACGGCTTAACACTATTGTCCTTTCCTCCCCGCTACAAACTTTTCTGGACATTCGTTTTTACCACTCTAGACGGGGAAATAAAACAAAGGTACCATACCAATACAATTTGGTGGGTCAAGAGGGCCACTTCTCGGGGTCTGCTAGCTACACAGCTGGTGATAAAGATACTGGTAAGACCCTGGTCTCAGCTGTCATCGTCAGAAGCGCCATGATGACCCGCCGCTATTTATGCAGGTCTGTCAAATTACTATTTTTCAGCGTGCCTCTAACCGACGATCTTGTCTTATTACGGTGCCACGTCTGACCTATGTGGCATACCTTGGACTGATCATCAATTGAAAAGTCAATTATAGACCACCTAGAGCTGTTTACGGCGTTCCCGATATGCAACGAAATGATAGCTGAAAGCTGAATCATGTATGTACTTGACCGCGCGATCCATATCTTTTTCCTTTGGGCATCATTTCCTGTTGACGGGCAGTGGGTGGCTCGGGGTCTCGGAGCCTGCATGAGGTGGCAGACCAGATGGGGTAGTCCAAATGACGTGCCGTACATACGTAGTATATAAATACCCACGTCTTCGTACTTTGGGTGCATACTCTTCTCATCATCTTCCTTCACAATACACCTAGTCTTAGATTTCAAACAATTTCCCACCTCTTCCCTTCCCAAAAGTACAAAGTCAAGGTCAATACCCCGTTATCAGGTCGCCGATACCAGTTACATCAACTAACCACTTAACAGATGCCTACGTCCAAGGGCGAACTTTTTGTGATTCAGCCAAAGTTGTTCGAGTTTGAGTTTCAGAGGGTAAAACCATTGGTCATCAAATTGGAACAACCTGTATTCGACATAAACCACGCTCTCGTGACTCTGGAGTACGACAACGAGGAACTACTGGTATCGCAGCCAGTCTACGGGAAGGTCGAGGGATCAACGTTGACTTTGGATTTCGACAACGGCGTTAAGATAGTTGGACATCTCCCCCAATCCGTGAGATTTCAGCAAATTGTAGGATTTGCACAGTAGATGGGTTAGATCTCGAAATTTGTGGAATGGTGTAAAGGAGATGGCTGGTATTGTGAGAATGTGCTAGGAATGAGGCTTCCTATTATCTACAGATAGGAACTAAGAATACTGTCACTATCTCTCTAAACGGCACGAGGCTATTAATTAGTGATGCTGTATATCTTGTTGTGTTTGTCCATTGGGTCTTTGTAGATCTCCAGTATGATCTGGAACTTGAATCTGGCATTAGTTGTGCTTCGCAGATATGCACACAGAGACGATGGTACGTACCATACTTGGATTCTAGTTACAACAATAACCCTAGCTTTAGATTGGTTCATCATCAATTTAAAAGTCAATTGTAGACCGCCTAAAGTACTGTACGGCGTTGCCGATGAGCAACCAAGTGACAGCTGAAAGGTGAACCACCCACCCATGCATGTCAAAGCGTTGAGGTGGGCGGTTGCCCGGGGGTCCGTGCGTCTGCATTAGCAGAGCCTGGAAGGCTTGTTATAAATTTATCTACCCACGTCCTCGCACTTCGCTTCACTCATTGTCTTTTATCATTAAACCTAATCCCACCTTCTAAACATATATACACCTCTTGAACATGTTAGACTCCCAAGTCAAGGTGGTGAGCGGCATTGTGAGTGTAATCCGGCAACAAGGCGTCCAATTATCTACCCACAGGTAGAAGCTAAGAGCACACGAACCGTTCATTGAACCAGGATGACCCACGAGCCAGTGATGTTGTATGGACTATGTTGTCAAGTACGTCTTAGTGGACTTCCCTCAACGATGTGTTATAACTTATCGTAAAACCTAGACAGCCTGTTACACTTTCCGCTTGATTCCGTACAATTAGAAATTCTCTGGAAAATATGTCTGGCGGAAATAATCCTCCCAGGCATGCAAATAAGAACTGAAATTGTGGAAATACATTGTAGAAATACAACGTACCCAAGCCGAAGAGCGGGGACCTTTCCTTTTGCCCACGATAAAGATCTAGTACATACAATTGTGGTAGCTGACTAATCACCGATTCTGGCTCCGGATTGGCCGGAACTTCCGCTCCTAACCGTGGAGAACTCTCCCGACAACCGAGGCCGATCCTCGGAGTTTTTCCCCAAAACCGTCCCAATTTGTCTTCCTACTCAATCAATCCACAACATCCGCATCACAACAATGTCTTTATTCCGGCCGCGTCTCATTCAGCGACCGATTGCTCTCGCCACAAGACAATACTCAACACAATCGCCGTCCCTTCCCTCACGATGGTTCACCGATGTCCGGGCTCAATTGACGGAGCTGACGGCCGAGAAATATCCGAAAGAGTGTGTGCAGGAGGCCAAGAGGTTGTATAACTATTCGGAGAAGAATTGGTTGGAGCTTTTAGCTGGACAGCAGGGTTTTCTTACAGAGAAGAATTGGAGAGGAATTGATAACCATCCTTTGCTTTGGGGTGACATGGTAAGTTGGACCCGAGAAGAAAAGTTTCAATCTGACAGTGTGACTTGTGTAGGATAGCATGGTAAGTAAGCTCTTTAAATATTCTTCTTCCAGCTTCAACTAAATCTCCCAGGGTATGTACACTGTCGTTACTATCACCGATCTTTCTAACATCAATAGGACATGTGAACAACGTCATGTACAACAAATATGCCGAGACAGGCCGAGTACAGTTCACCCACAACCACGCCGAACACGCAACAGGCGAAGAGAAGCAGCAGTGGCTAGACCTTGTCACGCCTAAGAATCTCGGTCTCATTCTCAAAAGTATCAAGACCGAATACAAATTTGTACATCTACCTAACTCCCTTTACGTACTCCCATACTAACTAACCTATACAGCCCCTAGAATATCCAGACCGCATTACCATCGTCTATAAACTTCTCGAAGCACCGACACACAAATCAACATCTCTCAAGAAAGAGGCATGGATTCTGTCCGAGAAATATAAACGTCTTGCAGCGAAGTGTATCGAGGATACCGCAATTTACGACTATACCGTTGCTAAGAAGTCAGTGCTGAAACCATTCATGGTAGAGAAGTTTCAGCAGACTTTTAAGTTGCAGCAAGACAGGCAGAAGACGTATAGTGAGGAGGCGAATAAGTTGATCAAGGCTGTTGAGGAGCTCAAGGCAAAATATCAATAGGTCTGAGACAGAGTATGTCGTACAGTCCCGGTGTTTTTAATGAACATGTTCACAGACCCCTTCGACCGAGGAGTGGAGAATCGATGGTCTGTTGGATATCAAACGCAGCAAGATAGATAGTCTTCAATAAATCTTGTTTATCGTACCCTAAAGCCTTCTGTACTCCTCCTGCCCATCGAACAAATGCGCCTTCTATTTGCAATCTTTAGTCTCATTGTTACTGGCCAATGGAGTTCTCCTGCTCCTTATTCCAGTTAGCTTCTACTTATTTCCGGTAGCCCGAAAGTGAGATCATCGGGGTGGCTAAAACGGCCATCTCCAGAAAAGAAAAGCGCAACTAACACTCCACACAATTCTTCCATCCAAATAAAGCAGGATTTCTGTCCACGACGCTACACTAACATCTTAGCTCGAAGCTACTCCAACGGAAACTCCCAAATGACATCGTTCACCAACGCGTGGACTGGCTCTAGCGGCTCCTTAGAGGCGGGGTAGCCACAACGTTCAGCCATTATTTAACAACCCCATCTCCCTTCCCCAGACTTCTGTCGGATCTGGGCCTGCAAAATGGCTAACCATGGCGCGCCGACAAGCCCAGAGAAAATCGCCTTGGAGGCTTGGTCTCAGGGATGTATGATTGGTGCGCTGATTATTATGATTGGTATTACTCTTATTAATATGCGGCGTGGCGTTTTGCTGCATAAGCTTATTTTAATTGAGGTGAGTATGCCAACGTGAGAGGACTCATCTTCTGACTTTGACCAGTTGCTTTTGGCTATGCCTAATGGCTTCTTTACGTTCTTTAGACCACCTATCTGGGGCTGGTACCTCTCTTCAACAGTAATCTTTCTTACTATCTCTTGGAATCTTCACAACGTCATTTCGTGGATAAAGAACAAACCATTCCTTACAAAACGATACAATGCCATCTACATCGGCACGATAATACTAGTTCAGCCTTACTGGGTTCTCGAGATTTATGCCAACTTTACTTACTTCAATGCTCCTTACTCGCGTCTCTTTTCTACAACAAGACCTCTTGAGGCTCTCTGCCGGTTAGTGCCCCGGTCTTTCGAACGGATGGAACTATGGCTAACAATGGTAGTGACCCATGGTGGATATTCACAGCTCTCAATCTCTTCTGGAACATCAAATACCGCTACGAGTTTAAATACATCGAACTCATCCGAATCTCCCCTCGCTTCGGCCTCCTTCTCCTAAGCATGACCGTCAGCATTATCTTCATAATAATCGATCTCCTCGCCGTAACACCAGTTCTTCCGATCGGATACATCAACCCATTCTGGAAGTTCTCTTTTATCTTCAAATGTTTTACAGATACCATTGTCCTCGACGACTTCAAGACCGCCCTGGATAAACTCAGTCGGTACAAGATGGAGCAGAATTATCCATTACCGTTTAGTAGACCGGGGAGTCAGACGGATATCCAGCCCGGATCGAGTTTGGTAGACTTCAATGTCATCTGTCCGGTTGAGAGCTCGGCTTTGGTGACAGTGGAGCATTTGGAGAGGGCGGATGGGGATTCAATTTCTAGTCCACCGAGAGCTGTGAGGGCTTCACAGACAGGGTTGGGGGGCAGACCGTATTAATGAATCAATGATAGATCAAAAGGAATTAAAATTCTATTCCCACTCTTCTTCCAGAGGCCGCTTAATGTATCCAAACTCGCTCTCGAGTCGCCTCATTTCACTCTGTGGGATCATGGCACCCTTGAATCTATCCTCCAGTGTTTCTTTATCCCGACGATCAAATCGCTTCTTTCTCTTCTCCGATGACATCTTATGCGCTGCGAATAGCTTGTCACAGACCGTCATAGAGTTCAGCCTGGTTGAATCCCAGAAAACATAGCCTAATTCTCGCAACGGCAACATGTAATAACCCCAAGTATCGATGCCCAAGTAATGCCTGTTACGATTCGGTAAGCCGAACCGTGGCCAGCCAAGGTTATTGCAGGACGGTTCATCTTCCCATTGTTCATCTTGATAATCATCGTCTTCGTTTCTTTCCAAACCAGGTGAGCACTTTAACGCATCCTGTAGGGAGTCTCGAAAATTGGGAGAATTGGAGCGAATGAGCCTTGAGCGTTCTTCCTGATCTGATCGTATCAGGTCACACATAAAGTCCAGACCTAGAGAGGCCATATAACTGATATTGCGGTGGATTCGAACTCTGTAGTCGTGAGAAAACATGGAAAGGCTAGTAAGGTCGAGGGCTTCAAAACGCCAGAGGTTGTCCTTGACACTGGTATCACCGGAACCACCTTTACCGTCGTCTTCTGTGGGTTTCTTGTATACAACAACACCTTTGACGGTTTGGGCGAGTTGTTCTTCCATTTCGTCGACAAAGTCACCTATGAGGATAGAAAAGTATTGCTCAACACATACTATTTCCTCACACTCCCAAGGCTTGAGACGGGATATAAATAGGCCGAACTGTTCCTCAGAAGAGAAATTATGGTTCGGTGACGGCTCCTCCCATGGTGCTGTGTCATCGGCAGGAAAGACGCGCGCATAGAGACCATATCGTAGGAATGCCCTTTGCAGTCTGGCGACTTCGGACCGAGTTGGTGTGAGAATAGACTCGCCGAAACCGAGTTTCTTGAGATGATTCAAATATCCGTTGATAAGAAACGTTACCCGGTTGTATAGTTTCAGAACTTCAACGAGGCCTGCTCTATCGGCCGGGAAGTCATATGAAAAGGATTCATCGAAGTACTTGTCTAGGAATGACGACACTCCAGTTTCGGTCACAGATGTAGGTGCCTGGAGAAGAGCAAGTATGTGACGTTTGTTGATGGATGGTATTGAGGTTTGAATGAGATTTGATAGTACCTGTTGTGACGTTTGGTTAAAGACTCGCAAGCAGGCTGGTGATGCTGAGATCAGGTCATGTAGGGTATGAGGCAAATCGATGCTTTGGAGAATAATAGACAGTAGTTCAGGTGCCAGATGCTCTAAGGTCATCTTGATTAGTAACTCGAGTTGTGAAGAGAGCTCAGAATTTCTGTGTCAGATGGAAATCCGAGTTGAGTGATTGAGCGATGTGAGGCAGAAGGTGAACCTCGAAGCTTAGCGCCTGCCTAATGCCAGCCTCAATTAAGGGATCACGTGCTAGCAGTAAATGCGGGGCAATAAAATGCCCAGCGGCTAATAAGCCCCACCACCGTCTCACCACCAATGAGAAGCTAGAGATGTAACCGCCGGTTTACCGTCACGCTTCTTGGTACAGGGTATTAAAAATAGCCTCTTTGTTGGCCAGAGTATCCAGCCTCCGTCTCAGGTGTATGCATGCTTTGTTACTCGTGGCGGCTACTAGTAGTTCTTTGAACGTCAATCGGCTCCTTTAGGGATATCAGTAGTAGCATCCAGGTCCCAAACAGCCGCCGTATCGTAAAGACCTGCTTCCTTCAGCCAACACCGTAGGAAATTGTAGTGGCATGGTGAATGTAATCATCCAACGTCCTGCAATAATTTCAAGTAGATGTAGTGTATGAAATCTTTTGTCACCTTGGACTCTTGTCACGAGATGTCTGTTGGTTCACTGACATGGCAATGATTGTTAGCCTTCTTCAATGAGACCATGTATGTTGGCTATAATGAAAGACTTGTCATTAAATTTGAAGATCAAGACTATCCTTATTATAAAGGATGTGTTGTTTCTGCTAAATTATAACTGCAATCAGTCTCATCCAACATCTAAATCATTACCTCTATCATTTTCCATTACATATCTCCCATATCTACCCCACTGTCCATATCTACTGTTAAAAGTCTTTCAAGCCATGTCTTCTCAAAACCCATTCCAAAGCCACAAGAAATTCACCGCCAACGAATACCGTTCCTACACACACACCAGACAGAAGATCTAAGGACAGGACGTCGGTAGTCGAAAACATCCCAGTCCTGAAGCAGAGCGCGACTACAACGAGTACTCTCAGTGGCGTAACCAGTCTAATACCTCGGTGCGATTCTACGGAAAGACGCTGGAGACAGTGGCTGGCAGTCGCACTGCCGATATACAAAAGTTGCAACAGCACCAGCATCAACAAATGGTGTACCCAGCTGCCCAAGCTGCAACAGACACAAACTTGTGAGTAGACTCAAGCAACTGCTATAAGGAGCAAAGACTGAGTTTTTTTTAGCCACGCTAGTACCCGCAATGCCTTTTTGGACAATCATCCATTTGCGTATAGGAATATGGTCGAGAGGTCTGAACACGAAGGGCTTGCGGACGCGTCTGTCCAAGAGGCGAAGTACTACCGCGCAGCATACGACACACACTATCAGGGGTCTGCTCCGCCTCAGTCTCGCTCTATTGGGCAGCCTCCTTCTGGTAGCTATGGCTTCACGTCTTCGCCTGGCCCTTCACAATCTCAAGGGTCAAGGACTCCTGCACCTAGGGACGCGTACGGAAGCTGCAATGCTACTGGAAGGAGATAAATATTAATGTTTTCTCTTAGATGGAGAGTTGTGTTACATTTACGCTTTCTGTATCGAGTTTCTTTGGAGTTTTGTCTGATATTCATCCGGTTGTTCACTGCTTGTTCAGAGCTTTTATATGTAATGTTATCACTGATTTGGACCTTGTTGCTATTGTGGTACTATTGTTGTGATAATTGGTATAGATGAATTACTATATCTCGGCTGATATCGACACTTCCTCTGATAACCATTAGATGAAGACTCGCTTAGCATCTGGCTACTTAGAGCAAAGCGAACACAAAAGAGGCTCAAAGAGCAACTTGGCATGTAGAGTAGTATTTTAATTGATTTTATACGCCCTCCATGCAATCATGCCTCCCTAAACCTATCACTCATTCCCTCCCATCAGTAGATAACCTCGTTGGGTTGAAGAAGCATATAGTTCCACACAAATTAGCTTCTCGACATCCCAACCCGTAAGACGAGACAAATAAACATCGTACGGGACGATTTCATGGGAGAGATCATTGAACCAAGGCGCTCTTGAAGGAACTACTAGCCCATCAAGAGGGCGCAACGTGAGAGTACGATAACGTAAGAATACCTTTTGAAGGCTGGTGGGTTGGTAGGGAGCGGACTTCAACGTGGTGGTATCAATACCGAGTGCTTTCAAGCAAGTCAAGTATCCTTCAATCAAATAAGACAGGCGCTTATAAAGTTTATAGAGTTTATAGCGCTGAAGGCGGCCTCGTCCATCTTCGCGGAAGTTGTACTTCCAGGGGCCGGAACCGATACAGCTCTTGATATGGTAATCGGTGTACATATCGATATACCTGTCGAATTGGTCATCTGACAATAAGTCAAGCCATTCAGTCCCAGATGATTGCCGTTCAAGATACTTATTAACGCTCTTCCAGACTGGCGCTGGTATGGCACTTTGGATGACGTATGGGAGAATCAAACTTGACGCGGAATTAAAGACGCGCAGACAGGGTGGTGATGCCGAGATCAAGTTGTGGAGGTCGAGAGGTGAGTTGGTGTTTTTTAAGATCATGGTCAGCAGCTCTGGTGGTAAAGATTCTAGAGCCATTTTGTCGGATGGGGGAATGTGAATGGGGAAAAAAGAAATGAGAAAGGGAAGTGAGCAAAGATCTTGTATTTATAATTGAGAGAACCTGAAGCATACACTAGAGTATATTCGCGATATGTTGAATACTTGAAACCTACTGGCCCACTGACGAATGGGATCGGTGTAAGCACCGGTATTCTGCCTTCATCCGAATCTTATATGAGAGCAGGAAAGAAAAACGATTTGTGCAAACATTAGAGTTATGAGCCTTCAAAAGTGTACTCTCGCTGAGAGAAACCTTTATTCTCAAAGCAGCCAGGGCTGCCATTTGCTAAATGATGATAGGTTCCTAACCGATGACACTAGAGACACGGTGATTGCAGCCACCTCGACTTTTCAGACTATCTCAGACTACTTGCTAGACAGCATAGTACCTCGCGGTTGAATTGGATTGTTTACTCTGGACGGCGTACAAGCCCATCTGTCCCCCTTGCGCTTCATTGGGCCTCAGTTCAAGCCTTCTATTAAGTGCTGTCAAGTAAACAGGGCAACCAATGAATCAACAGGTGAATGAAATGCAACTTCAGTAGCTTTCCAGCCGACAGGATGGTGTGTACTCGGAATGCATATAATACATCCATCCCACATCTGATCAAGAATCCTCTCTTAAACTATACATCTACACAACAACACGGTAGCCATATTTCACCAAGGTAACCACAAATAGGAGCTTAAGCTCCAACCAGCTGCCACAGGTGTAAACAACTCTCAGTCATTACTTTACCACATGCATTAACTGCCAACGATTGAGCGCGTCTCGGACGAACTCACTTGCGAGACTGAAATGGCGAAGCGTTGTTGTCTCTCCTCTCCTTGAACGGGGTTTAAGATGGCGACTTGTTTTTTATGCACTGATGTCCAAATCCGGTCATTGTTCCGAGTTTCATTGAGACCAACAAGGGATCTTGCCTGTTAAAAGCTGATGGTGTGGAAACGCGGGGCTGAGTGCTATACCAGGGTCTCTATGCGGGTTAGCTTTATGAATTGGTTCTCTTTTCTGCTCCTAGGATCTAGACCCTTTATAAGAACTTAGTAAGAATTTTGCTGATATCTCGATGACGGTGATATTACGAGGAAAGCATCTGAATCTGTTTATCTATGCTGCTGTGTTAACAAGTCTTAATACGTATTAGTGTTATTTATACCTTGCGGAAAAGGACTTATTTAATAAATAAATTTTAATAATTGTTCTTATTATCTTACATGATATGAGAAAATAACATGTTTCCTTTGCATGTTTTATAGCATCTGAAATTATCTAGCTATAGGGTCAGAATGCGGGGAGCAAGTTGATACATCGGCAACTGTAGAGGTAGATAAGGGGACCTCGTCAGCTTAAAGTACCTTTCAAGAGATAATAACTTCAAGTAGAATAAGTATATATTTTTTCTTTGTTAGTCGAACATATGAATTTAATACACTCTTTTTTACAAACCTATTAGAAAGTCCTGTTTTCCTTATTAAATTACCTATAGGGTTATGCTTTTTATCACTGAAAACAAACAGTCTCTAAGTTATGATGATAACCATATGCTGGACTTAACAGCTCCACTGACCCTCCTGGTACCTGCGCGTCTACCGCCTTTTGCGCTTCTCTTTTGACGTATTGATGAATGAGAACGCAGCTGCAGTCGCCATGACTCAGAAGCTCGGATTTGAGTTGGAAGACTTGCTCAACAAGGTCATTGTATTGAGAGGACAGTTGTCGATGCTGGTCTTCTAAGGATTCCGCATGTGATGCTAGGGCGTCTGTTTGATGCTGTGCGCGACCACGATACTTAGCGGCAGCAGATCGATTTCGCTCTAGCTTATTCCAAGTCCTCCAATTTTGAGTTTTTTCTACTTTTGCATTCCCTTTTTGTGAGCGTCTTTTATCGGAGACCGGCCGCCTGCCTTTGGGCTTTCTTTCGTACAATATGCCTCTAGCTGGTTCCGGGGTCGAGGGAGCACGATTTAGGTCTGACACTGTCGAGTAGGCTGGGTCTCCATGGCTCTTCTGGTTTCCAACATAGGTTGGTGTGATGTTGTAAGCCGTAGATACTTCTTGTGCAGGACACTCAGGTTCGGAATACCACTGGATTGTGTGTGATTCAAGCGGTTGTTGCATAGAACTTAAGACCGTACTACTTGTGGCAGTCTCGGGAACTCCAGTATGGTTCGGAAATTCAAAAGGTATTGTTGAGTGATATGAATCTTGAGTACTTGTTGATTCTGTAGTAAGGGGTATTGAAGATAGAGAAGCCCAGGACGATGGATGGATGTAATACGATGTAGTCTGCCATATAGTGTCGTTGTAATATTGCTCCGCGATGGGTTCATCATTTCCAAAGCAGGAGTGCATGTGAAAAGGATCGGTGTGTAGCGGGACTCCTGCGAATGTCATGATATTGTGGTGTGGGGTTATTGGCTGGTCGCTTGGGTATGTATAGTGGTAATAGGGTTTGTTTTTCGTTGCTTTTGAAAAGAAAAAGCGGGGGAGTTTAAGCCACAAATGAAGACGCAAATCTGACAGAAGCAATAAGCTGGGAACAGAGTTAATTAGTGCTCAATTTTAGTAGAAACCTTAGCTGAAAGCTCGTTGTTTTAACGGGGAACACATTGTGTTTAAATAATTAGACATGGCCCTCAGCTTATGATAAGAGAGTATCTATAACATCTTGTACAGGAATGTGTGGAAAGCCTGGGAAACTCTCCTCTACCTCAGAACGAAACCCATCCCTTGGGTAATTTTCAGCACGCCTCTCTCTGAGGGGTTGACAGATCTCTGGCTGGGTTGCATTAGTGCCTTCTTCGTACCGCTTAAGGCTGAAAATCATGATAAAACTGGCGTACTGTGGCTGATCTACAGGATGGATGTTACGTCTACAGTCATTTATCAATATTCTAAGCCCTTTTGCCTAAAATGCTACCAGTAACACTAAACCCTTTACCCCTAGACCCTACTAGGGTATCCCTAAGTGTAAATATGAGTTATATACAATATTAGAATCGTAAAGATTAGATTTTCTGTTCCTGGCCGCCTGCATAAGCCAAAGGGAGTTCAAGTCCCGTCATATCAGGCTTATGTTCAAAGAACTGTTATCACATTTGCACAAGAGCCAACCCGCCTACAGCATGTGATTTAAGGTTAGAGTCATAGCTTAACATTGCTTTTTCTGTTCCTGGCAACCTGCATATAAGCGAAAGTGAATTTAAATGTTATCGTATTGGGCTAGTGTCAAACCCGTATCGTGGTGTCAGTTTGAAACACTAGTTCTAATCTCACAACATCAATGGACAAAATTAATAAATATTCGCAGATGTTCTGGCGACGATCATATTCTTAACGTGTTTGTCAGATTCTCTGTCGACATTCTGTCCCGAACCCTCGTTAAAGCTAAGAAATGGCCGTTTTGCATTGCAGCGTGTCAGTCACATGCGGAGTGTACGTCCTCGGCACGAGGTATCATAATGTATCATGATTGGCGCTATTGCAAGGAAGAAGTCAACATGCAAAAGGGGCGCTGAGAAAACAATTCCCCTGACGCCTGGTTGACGTAAAAGTACACAAGCTGCCTAGTCCTGTCCTGAAACCTCCTGCATAAAATGTCTCATTCCACAGTTGAGGCGTTGAAAGCCATCACAACCGTCTGTCACAATGTGTAAGGCCAAGCCGTTTAGGGGCTAATACAGAGCTAGTTAGGCTCAATCTGCATCTCACATCATCCCTTTGATACGATGCGCACGGCCCCCTTATTATTGTCGGAGCCGCTGTCACCTCCGCCTCCCCGCGTCCACCCACATTAGCTTGTGACGAGCAAGACTCCATAAATAACGAAAAGTGACAAGTTGGAATAGAGGACTTAAATTTGAATTAATAGAGTGTCTCTTTTTTTCTGTTTCACTTTATTAAAAGCCAGTGCTTGAATGCTTCTTAGACCTAGCACCTATACTTCTGTAGGAACTCACGAGATCCGTAACGCTCGGTGGATACATCTCTCTTAAAACTGCAGCTGTAATTGGTATAGAAGGAATTAAAGATCTGACACTGCGCTACCCTGCGTATCTAAACAAATAAGGATAGCACCTTCGGATCCACCGAGCGTTACCTATTTCGTAAGTTCCTACAGTATGTAAGAGGGGATGGCTCAGTTCATTTTGGCAGTTATTAGTTAAGTGACGGGTCATATTGTTACACCCTGCCTGTCATGCAGATGATCGGAACAGGATTACAGCCCCATCGACCAAAGGGAACCAACACCATGTAATAGAAATGGCATTATTGCTTATAACTGCCAAATAGGGTAAACGTAAACAACGCGGTACGCCCTACTCTTTTATCACGTTAATGGGTATTCAAATGAAAACAGAGCATGGGGTACTTACAAGATAAGGAAAGCCACGAAGCGAAAGTTCCAATTAGCGTTGTTATCACAATAACAACAACAGGGGTCCTACAGCCACTTACAGAATCTTGTGGCGCTGTTGCGGGCACGAATCTTAACAGAGCTCGTCCTTCTTCTGTCTCTGTCTCATCTTTTCTAGTGCTATCCCAAGTATTAATTGATCCAGGGACCCGGAAAATACGTATTTCTTTTGCCGAGGCGCTATTACCAATCCAGTGCAATGTGACCTACCTTGCTGTCAGACTTACCAAGCGAATCAAGTTAACAATCAGCATCATTAAAATATTCTGCTAAACTTAGTATACTCAACCCATTACACGGGTGCATATTGAACAGGGAATCAACATTCCTTTTGTTGATATTCCGATAATAGCGGGTTTTACAGGGGTTTGGAATCTGTTGGCTTGCATTACAAGAGCATCACGTGGCAGGGCAAGGGCTACATGAGTCGTATCGACCCTAAGATCGCCCATCAATTCGCTGAATCAAAGGCTGATGCGTTGACGTAAGATCTACACCCCTGCAAAAGGGGACATTACATGCGGATTGGACTTGCAGGGATGGAGTGTTGTGTTTCGTTTAGTTAAAAGCCAAAACACGTACACTCCGCGTCATAACGCCAATTGGATTTCAATTCAATGACTAACGACCCCTGTAGTCCGTTAGGTCACTTTCACCATGTACCATGCTTGATATCACATCAGATCAGCTCCATGCGCTTTGCCGTGTCTAGATTAACACACATTGTTAAGTCAGGCAGCTTATTCCTGCAAATTTCATATCCTTTATCTGTTATCCACATATTTAGTACCGCTGTTAAACACAATTCTGGCATGTAAGCAATTCGTATGCTTGCAACCGGTTCTAGCAGCGTCGCTACGTTGCTTTTCAACATCACATCAAATCCATTCAAAAGGTAGCATATATGTCATGGGGGTAATTATGGACCAGCCTACCGCTTGTATGTTCCAATGCGATTGGAGATCATGCACAAAGGTAACTCATCTTTACTTTGAGACCTCCAAATGCGAGCTAATAGTTGGCATAGAGCTTCAAACGTAAGAGCGATCTGCAAAGACATTATCGAACCCATACAAATGAGCGACCTTATGCATGCCCTCTTCCGAAATGCGAAAAGAGCTTTATACAGCAATATGCCTTGACCCTTCACATCCGAACACATACTGGAGAGAAGCCGCACCGATGTCAACAAACCAACTGCGGAAAACGCTTCTCTAATGTAGCCATGCACTAATGTTTTCAACCTGACTGAGCACTAATTGAGTTCTACAGTCCTCGAGTCTCGCCCGCCATAGACGTGTCCATATGGGCGTACATCCATACAAGTGTGCCTATGATGGTTGTTCCACCAGGTGAGATGAGGAACGTCTCGGTCTAGGCTAGGTGCTAATAAGTAAAATAGCTTCCGTAGAAAGGCTCACATGCTTGAGCACCAACGCAGATTGCACAAGGGAAAAACAAGCCGCATTAGTATTGCAGACTGCCACCCCTTGGATTTTCAAGTCAATGATCCTAATTCTGCACCCCTGCGCTCAGTAATGACCTGGTCGCCTTTTGGTATTGTTTTTACGGACAAAGTAATTCCGCACGACCAGCTATATCCCGCAGCTTCATACGCCGACTTCAATCAGCAAATTTGTGACTTGCATGTGTTACATCAGTACGCTACTCCACGCGACTTTCCTTCATCGGTGCCTTATGAGTTCCTGGACCAACCCATACCTAACTGTCACATCAGTCCTTCTACATCCCATCCAATCGCGGAACTACCATGTCGAATTCACTGTTTTACCGGCCAGGGAAATCTGGAGGTTATAAAGGTGACTGGGGCTGCGCAACCTCATTACCAGCTTCCTCCATCGGTAGAAAGGTCTCTTACAGAGTTATCAAATCCAACCATGGCCACCAAAGCCTCGTTACAAATTAGCCCTTGGATACTTTCTGCAACATTGCCTTCCAAGCCCGTGGGTCAGAAACACCCGGGCGAATATTTTCTTGAAAACCCGCTGGAACACAGGCAGGCTCATCGCGCAGCAGCATTGACTACAAATCTATTTACTCCCCCCAATCAATGTCAATGTGGCTGCAAGGGGCCCGTTAATCGAAATCTTGGAGCATGCTATTGAAGAACTTGGTCTCGAGCCCTGATCTCCGGTTCTTGACCATGGGCGGTGAAGGACACGCCTGTTTTACGGCCGCTGCAGATGATATTGGCGGGGGAAAGTGGCAGGTTGTACTATATGTGAGCGATTTAGGGGGCCGATTAGAGGTTCCATTGAAATAGATTTGACAGGTCTTGTAGACCAAGCGATTGCAGATTAAAGCTTTACGTAGGCAGGGAAGTTATGCTATTGTGTCTTCGTCAACCAATTATGTAAAGGACATTATGCCTCATGTCCAATTGTCTTTAAACTTGAATATAAGGTGTTTAATAAGTATTGCGAGTAAGATGAGCATGCAAGCCAAAAGTATTTACCTTTGTTACGGATTAGGATCGGAAATCTAGGTGAACGGGGAACGTGTCGGGTGGGATACTCTCTATTGCTACGCATAGGCACTGCAAGCAGGCCAGGCTCTATCGACGAGATGCATGTCAAAGCGCTACGTTTAGGAAATATCTGACGGTCGTTTAGGATCTTTTGCGATAACTTATCGCTACATGACTGAGATCCACCTGGCCTATCCGTCTAGGGTTACCTGGTCTGACAACGCTGTAACATTATATAGCCTTTGAGCGTAAGGTCAGGCCACCCCGCTTGTTCCTTTGCTCATCTGTGCGTTGGTTATTGGCTCTGTCATATTCAGTTGAAAGGAAGATCACTAGGCTTGGCTGTCTTTCCAACTGATCTGGGCGAGCTAGGTGAAGGATAGATTCTCAAGGCAAGAGACAATATGGACAGAGAAGGGTTGGCTGTCACAGCACGAGCCTGAATATAAAACCCGAATGTTATCCTAAGGGCGCTAAACCTATATATATGAAAATGCAGTATAAGGTCAGGTACCTCACATCCCAGTCTTTTGCGCTTTGGCGCAGCGGATAAGATCCCAGATACTTCCAGGGACATTGGCTGTGATAGTTATTTAATGCCATCATAAAATTATCTGAATAGTTAAACGAATTACTAGCCCTGACACTAGAAACCTCGTCCCGAATGTCAAGCTTCAGGGACCTTTGCTCAACTTAATGGCAAAGATTACAACCATTACGAATAGCATTATGGTCTGCGTGAACGCTACACCATACACAGCGACAGGTAACAGCCTGCAGCCTATGTGATCGGTAGACTGGACATGTACAAGAGACCAACTCTCGTCGCTATTTAGGTAGAAGGTATGGTCCTCAATCTACACTGATCTTTTGGTCAACGTCTGGGTTCAGGTATCGGTTCTAGGTAAACACAAAACTTAGCAGGAAGCGGACTATAAACGTTCTGAAGAAGTCCGCAAGTACTGGGAGGTTGAGAATGCTGCCAAATTTGCCGCGAAGATCAAGAGGGAGGGAAAAGATAGCAGTCCACCGCAGATACCTGTTGGGGGGGAAGTTGGAGAAGAAAGACTGATACATAATTGTGAGTAGCCGACCAAAACAGACAGTTGTGTTTAGGGGCCAAGGGCGAGTCCATCCTGCCTAGAACTCCAATCACTTTCGGTCCATCCGGGGCCAAGACCATCTGTTTTCGTCGTGGTTCAGGCTATCTGTCGTCTTGTAACAATCTTCTTTTACTAACTCAGAGACCAGTGGGTTCTCTAACCCTAGTCAGCATCCTAATAGGCTAGAATTTAGTTGTTATTATCTTGCTGCGGGGATTAGTTCGGGCTGACGCTAGTAAACAACCTTTAAATAACACACCGCTATTTCAGAAATCATGCAATAAGTTGCAACCCAAGCTTCCACCTCAGTCGAATTGCAACCATACTACGATCAGATAAGGTTAATACATATCAAACCATTCTTTCCATCATCAGAATGAGTATTCCCGCACAACTCGAGTCAGTTACAAGAACCCGACGGTTTTGGACAGATTTTTTTTGGCTTAGCTATGCCGATGAGGGAAATTACTGGGATAAAGCGGATCTTATCTTTCCCGTAGGGCCAGACTTCAGTTTGTCGGTGGAAATTGACAAGTATGTTTCCACGGTTCAACTTCACTTCAAATCTCAGACAAAGAAGCACTTCCTCGGCTACGACGATAACTTCCATTGGCAACCCTATACTCTGCGCTGGTCAGAACTAGAGGCTATCTGCCAAGCGGTTTCTATCACAGACGAAAGATATGCGCATCCTGGACTCCCTCTGCTGATGCTCGCTCGGTTCACACCAATATGCCTCGGAGATGATGTCAACTATATAACACAAATGCTGGTACAAGCTTGGACGACGATTGGAAAGGATATCCTGACAGACGATCAGATCCGCCAAGTAATTGAGAGATTTGATAACAGAGACATGGAATTTTGCTGGCATCATGACAGGTATAGAAACTACTGGTGGATTGGCAAGGGTCTGGATGCAGACACTGCGAGCAATGTATACACATATCGCAGAGGTCGAGATCAGGACCAGCAAGAACGTTTCCCTAACGAGGAGTGGAATGCATTCATTTCTGAGGCTTACCGCGTTATCGAAGGATCCCGCCAAACTGGAACTGCGCAATTCTATGCACCGTCATATGGAGAGAGCATGCTAGAAAGGTTCAAGCCGCGTAAGCGCTATGATCTTAACATCACCCTCGAATTAGGAACAACAGACCGCCCTTTAGATGAGGCTACAGTAGCCTGCCTGCTCAAGACTCTCGAGGCCGTCCTGCAAGCAAAGTCCCTTGGCAAATCTGGAACGCTCTATAAAGAGGGCCCTGCGATTGCGGGTAACCACTGGGTAACCAAGCATAAAATTTGGATAAGGATTATGGAAGAGCTTCCTTTAGGAAGAGCGATCATCAAACAAATGCTGTGGTGGCTACGCGCCCCTTTATCGGCCACAATCAGTGACGACTCAAGACCGGATAACCCGCTACAGCAGTTAGACAACAAGACCACAGATACTCTGCAGGAAATTTATGCTGGTGTATGTCAACCGACTGCTTCAAGTTCTAACACCGCGGTTACCCATACACTCTCGATTACTTCCCAGTCTGTATTGCAGTCGGCCAGGGTACTAGGCAAGGAAACACATGTCACAAGCTCTGCTGCCTCGGGATGGTTAACTCTGGAATCTATCGACGGTGGAAACATCGAATTCTGTTTTACCAAGTTTCCAGAAGGGGTTGACGTAGGAGAGGAAAACACCGGTGTTATAGTTATTCGGAAGCCCAGCCCAACAGCAACAATGGTACTGCATCGGTTTATGACTGAGACAGGTATTGTGCTTTTACCGATGCTGCTCAGCGCAAAACCATTATCAGAGGATGTAGCCTGTCGCTGGAGTCGATGTCGTGTCGTTGGCTCAGAGGAGTTACATCGTATACTCTCTGCAGGGGCTTACGAATGGTGGAATGAAGGGGTGCTATGAAAGTACTCGAACTCCTGGCCAAGTAGCTATTTGTTGCAACACATGCGGCTATATTGTAACTATCGCGCATTATTATCGCCCCTCCGACGTTCAGTAGAGGTAAATGTTTTAGATTACCAGTGGTTAGTAGGGAAGTAAATACGATATGTTCAAGAGTCAATTTACTTCTAATAAATGTATATCTAAGTCACTAAATAAACCCTTCCCTCAAAAGGTTCAAGAACCTCTCCGCCCTTCCCACGGTGCGTCGACATAATAGGAACAAGCTTCCCCTCCAAACCAAAGTCCTCAACACCCCAAGTCTTATCCTCAGCAGTAAAGTTCAACACAACAGCAACCTTACTTCCATCCACATGACTCTCCTTGACAAAAGCATAAATATTAGGATCATCTTTCCTCAGAACTCTGTAATCGCCATAAACCATCAAATCTGAATATTCCTTCCTGAAACGAAGTACTTTCTTCCAGAAAGACAGAACGCTGTGAGGATCGTCGACTTGGGTGGCGACGTTGATTTCGGAGGATAGAGGATGAGTTTGCATCCAGGGTTCCTTGTCGGGCGAGCTAGAAAAGCCACCGAATTTGTCGTCGCTCCAGCAGATGGGGATACGAGCATGATCTCGAGCAAGATGTTGTAAAGCATTGAATGCCTTATCAATCTCCTTCTCATCATCACCAGAGCGCTCCTTGACAATGTCCAAGAATTGATAACTCTCGATATCAACGTAATTCTCAAGAGGATACCTCTCCTTGGGCGCATTAACAGATCCAATTTCTTGTCCTTGGTAAACGTACTGCGTCCCGCTAAGACAAGCCTGCAACAACGCCAACATCTTAGCACCCGCAACACGAAAGTCAGGACAATCGTCAGTAAAACGAGAAACGGAACGCGCTTGATCGTGATTCTCCATAAACACAGTCGTCCAAGCATCCGTACCATGGATAAGATCCTGCGTTCTCCCAAACGCATCCTTCAATTGAGGAAGAGTATAATTCTTGGGCACAGTCTCATACTTGTGCGTTTTTCCAAAGCCAACGTCTACGACGTCGAATTGGAAGACCATGTTGAGTTGTTTCTCCTTGGCGCTGACGTATCGAAGGACACGCTCGAGATCAGGTGTATGAGGAAGTTCGCCAACGGTGATAGCACCATACCTCTCCAAAATCTCACTCATTTCAGAAAGAAACTCGTGCATGCGTGGACCGTTGCAGTAGAGCAGACCAGCGGGTTGGTATTTGGCCTTGGGGTCTGTAATGGTTGCATCTGGGAAATCTTGGATTTTGGAGTACATGTTGACTGTATCGACACGGAATCCATCAACGCCTCTGTCAAGCCAGAACTCCATAGATGAAGCGTATATGGCTCCTCGAGTTTCGGGGTTCTCCCAGTTGAGGTCTGGTTGTTCCTTGGCAAACAGGTGAAGATAGTATTCACCTGTAGCTTCGTCCCACTCCCAAACACTACCGCCACCAAAGTTGGAGCGCCAGTTATTAGGAGGAAGACGTTCGCCATCGGGAGAGTACTTGGCAGGACGCCAAATATACCAATCCCGCTTAGCACTCTCCTTACTGAGTCTCGACTCCTCAAACCAAGCATGCTTATCAGAAGTATGATTAATCACAAGATCAAGCATGATCTTCATACCCTTCTCATGAGTTTTTTGGATCAACTCTTCCATATCTTGAAGAGTACCGTAGGGAGCGTAGACATCTTCGTAGTTGGAAATGTCATAGCCCATATCGACTTGAGGACTGTCATACATGGGACATACCCAGATGACATCGATACCTAGGCTGGCAATGTAATCTAGTTTGGAGATTATGCCTTGGAGATCACCTATGCCATCGTTGTTGGAGTCGCAGAAGGATGCTGGGTAGATTTGGTAGATTATGGCTTGCTTCCACCATTGTTTGGAGCGTTTGTTGACTGTCATTGTGAAGATGAGGAATGAAACGAAATAACGATGAAGAAGGATGATAATGAGAGAGAATGAATGTGAGAATGGGAATTAAATATTCAGGATTATAACCTGACCCTGGAGTCTTTTCTCCATAATCATGTGTTTCCCCACGATCACTCCTCATTATCCCCGCGTTGGTCGGACCGACGAAGTGTAACGGCATGAAAGCGTTCAGAACCAACCGATTCAATATTTCAACCGTCGAGGGGCACTGGCTCAATTATGATTGGCTTAATCTCGGACCGACGAATTGAATTCATCCTATTGGTTGGTAACCGGTCCGACGAAAGTCAAATGTCGCATGAGCTTGACTGTTTTAGTCAATAGACAGAATAGTTCAGTTATTTTATCCACCATGGGTTTCTGTCACATCAAGCCGACCTTCCATCCTGGTTTCACACTAACATGACACTAATCTCTCAATGGTTACTCGAGTATCGGCTCATTTCAGCCACAAGCAGCTGAATGCCAAGTTTTCAAACACTCGACGTCTCACACAGACATTCTGGAGTCCCCATGATCTGCACAACTCGGTCCGACCCCAGATTCTCGTCCCCATGGGGAGAGGGTGGAGGGGAAGAGTCAATTATTGGCGGAGATTCCACAATAGAGACCTTGAATCAAAGCACCAGAGTCCCGGTCCGACATGGGGAAAGGAATTGTCCAATGATGGCGTCGTTCGGACAGGTCTAGACCACAGTGTGCCATCCACGCTAATGGAATTCGGCCGAGGGTTGACTTTGTTCGCCTCGAGCCAACAATTAGAAACTTGGTTCCTTTTTCTATCTTTACTGCTTCATTCTCTCAATGGTCAAACAAGTATAAGATGGTCTGCTTCGCTCGTCAATAACAATTCTCTATCTCACCATCACTCTCATCTCATCTAGACTCAAGTCTTCCACACTTGATCTACCGTCTTCTACATTCACTCATCCGCCAAAATGTCCTCCACCAAGGTCGACAATGGAGTCGTCGACTCAAACACCGCCCACGAGGCAGCAGCCGCAACAGAAGCAGAGCGCAACATGGGCCTCATGAAATCCCTAAAGCTCTACAAGAAAGCCTGTCTCTGGTCCGTGTTTCTGTCACTCTGCATCATCATGGAAGGTTTCGACGTCGTCCTTCTGAACAACCTCTTCGCCTATCCTCCCTTCCAGCGCAAATTCGGTGTTGAGCAGCCTGACGGTACATACCAGCTCACAGCTGCTTGGCAATCTGGTCTCTCCAATGGTACACTTTGTGGTCAGATCCTTGGTCTGTTCATCAATGGTATCATTGCTGATCGGTTTGGCTACCGTAAGACACTTATTGGTGCTCTGATTGGTTGTATTGGATTCATCTTCATTATCTTCTTTTCTGAGTCGCTGGTTCAGCTTCTAATTGGAGAGATCTTTATCGGTATCCCGTGGGGCGTTTTCCAGACCCTTACGACTACTTATGCCTCTGAAGTTTGCCCTACCCATCTTCGCGCTTACCTTACCACCTACGTCAACCTCTGCTGGGTCCTTGGCCAATTCATCGCCTCGGGTGTTCTCCGCGCCATGGTCACTCGCGATGATCAATGGGGTTACAAGATCCCCTTTGCTCTCCAATGGATGTGGCCGGTCCCTCTCATCATCGGAATCTACCTCGCTCCCGAATCTCCCTGGTGGCTCGTCCGCAAGGGCCGCATCGAAGAAGCCAAGATTTCCCTCCAACGTCTTACCGCGCGCAACAGCGAAGTCGAATTCAAGCCCGACGAGACGATTTCCATGATGGTACACACGAACGAGATGGAGAAGGAAGCACAGGCCGGTACTTCATACGCTGATCTCTTCAAGGGAGTTAGTCTGCGACGTACTGAGATTGTGTGCTTTACTTGGATGGTTCAGACTCTTTGTGGTGCTACTTTTATGGGATACTCTACCTACTTTTACCAGATGGCTGGTATGGCTGTTGAGAACAGTTTTTCCATGTCTCTCGGTCAATATGCCATTGGTGCTGTTGGTACTGTCTTCTCTTGGTTCCTCATGGGCTGGTTCGGTCGACGCACTCTTTACCTCGGTGGTCAAATCATCATGTGCGTTATCCTACTAACAATCGGCTGCGTCGCATTCGCCGGAAAGGAAAACGTCGCCGCTCAATGGGTCATCGGATCCCTCCTTTTGATCTACACCTTCACCTACGACTCCACCGTCGGACCCGTCTGCTACTCCCTCGTCGCCGAACTGTCCTCAACCCGCCTCCGAACCAAGACCGTCGTCCTCGCCCGAAACTCATACAATATTGTCGGAATCATGACCAATATCATTACTCCTCGCATGTTGAACCCTTCTGCTTGGAACTGGGGAGCCAAGGCTGGTTTCTTCTGGGCTGGAACCTGTGCTCTTTGCGCTGTCTGGACTTACTTCCGTCTTCCTGAGCCCAAGGGACGTACCTATGGAGAGTTGGATGTTCTGTTTGAGCGTGGTATTAGTGCTCGCAAGTTTAAGACTACTGAGGTTGAGAGGGTTGATGCTGAGTTTGATGGTGTTGCTAAGGAGAAGGCTTCTGCTGTTTATGTTGAGCAGGTCAACAGCAATCAGTCTTAGATTATTAAAATGGATTGGAAGATGAGTTTTAATGGGTTTCGGTGGCGTTTAGCAAGTTTAACAGGTTTTTTTAGCGAAGCAATTGAGCAATCTTTAAGTTAAACCGGTTCCGCTTTGACTGTGAATGTTCGACATGTGACTAAACTGCTTTTCCATAGCAAGCCGTACCACTGCATCAATCTGAGCCTTCATCCAAGAGAACGGTTATGGGTTGCAGCGACCACGACGCCAGTCAGATAATTAGTAAATGACTCAAGCCCTTGGACCAATCAGCTCCCGGTAGTATTTACAACGACAAATCTGAACGCGTTCAGAATAAGCTTTTCTTGATTTACTTACACTTTCCTTTAAGCCTCTTCGTTTTTCGTTTTATCCAAAGTTAAATGTTTATCTAGGTTTAAAATGCCCTTTTCTTCCTTCTTCTTAACTTTAAGCTCTGCGATCCACTGACCTATAGGGTAATGTTTCTCAAGATAGTTACAGTTTAAATAAAGCACTCAACTCCTCTGCCTGCACAGAACCTTGACTTTTACTCCACCTTAACATAAGGGTTAGGCTGGCTATAAAATGCCAGCCTTTCCTTACTTCTATCCGGTTTTCCTTTCTTTTCCTTCCACCAACGTCAAGAACCACAATTGCGTTCCCGCAACCACACTTCACAATGCCCAGGCAAGATACCCTCTCTTTCGTCTGCCCATTTCCCAACGGGGATTCTTTCACCCCCATACTAGGGGGGGTATGGAGCCTTCAGACCAACCGCCGATCAAACAACGCCACGCTTCTTGACTATGTGCCCAACGCAACTTTCTGCGATGTGGAAGCCAAGATCTACGAGGCTTTAGGTCCTCATGAACACATCCTCAGGCCGATCTGCCTAGTACACTACGTTGACGAACGTGCCCACGATCCTTGGGTATTAGAGGTTGAAACAGCACCCCACGGTAAACTTCGCGACCGCATCACCCAGGGCGATGCACCACCTATGGCTACACGCCTGCGCATGGCCCTCGATCTTGCAGAAACTCTGCAGCATCTTCACAGTCGAAACGTCATCTGGGTTACCGTCTACACCTCGAACATCCTTCTCTTCGACAACTTCCATATAAAGCTCTTCTACGTCTCGCATTCCAGGGAATATGAGAACTTCTTCACAGGTTCCCGCCGACTGGTTGGTCAAAGCAATCTAGTCCAGTGTCAGGACTCCGGCTTTGATATGTTCGCACTGGAGTATCACCACCGAGACACTGTCCTTCAGAGGGAATTGTTTATGCTCGGGATGTGTATCTGCGAGATTACCGAGTGGGCGATTCCATATAACCAGTTCAGCCGTGAAGAGAAGGCGGAGAAGCGTAGGGCCGGGTGGTTACCGTACGTTAGTTTGGATAATCCTGCATGGGATGTGATGGAGTAGCTGTGGCGCTACAAGTACAGCTCGGTTCAAGAGGTCGCTGATGACATTCGCAAACTTGTGGATCGAATGAGTGCCTAGAAACGCGATGTAGACTAAGAATGGAAGAAACTCTGAGGCCTAGGCTTAGCAGACCCCGAGTAGAGGAGCCTCAGGGTCAGTCTACACTCGCACAACTATTTTATTTCCTGCAATGTTCGATCAAGTTTCCTATACAGAATCTGACATATTTTTCCTACGTGTAAAATACCTACCGATATTTCCCAGCCTCAGAGGTGATCAGGTCTAACCCCAACCAGCCAAAAGTGGCAAGTTTATAAGGTGGGGTCATCCACCAAAACGCGCTTGTCTCCACATCTTCAACTTCAGCTGAACCCATCCTTAACCACTCCCTTTGTTCACCATGACCACCAGAACATCAAGAGCATGCGATCCATGTCGCCTCCGCAAAGTAAAATGCAACGGCTCAACACCATGTTCCCAATGCGGCCATCTTAATCTCGCATGCGTCTACTCACCCCCGCCCTCAAAGCGCAAACCTACAATCAGAGGACGATTGGTCGCTCAAATACGCGAGGGCGGATGCAGATCCGATTCAGCTTCTCCTCAAACTTCGCCTTCTTATATACCCACGAGTAATGGAACACCCTACACTGCGGACTTCTTTATGAAACTAGTCTCGGAGTATGAACGCGCCGTGTTTCCCGTTAATCCGATTATTCTTCCCTCTGAAGTCGTCGCTGCGATTGAGGGTATGGAGAAGAACTATGAGGACGCAGCGTTCGTGTACGCGTTTGCGGGGTCCACGATTAATTTATCCCAAACGACGTGGAATCCTGATGATGATATTCTTGCAAGGATGATGGATCTAGTCTCGCTAGGCACCAAAGCGCACAGACAAGCTGAACAGGGGAAAGGGTTCCTGAACAAGTTACCCGTCAGCGTCAAACGCGTTATGACGTGTATTTTTCTCGAAAATTCGCTTATGGCGTTTGAGAGGATGGATAGAGGGCTGATTATGCTGAGAGAAGCGGGCACGTTGATGCAGATGATGGATCTGGATCGGTTTACCGATGGGTCGTTGAGTAATCATGAGATTGCTACGAGACAGCGACTTTATTGGGAGGTTTCCATTCATGAGCGGTATTTGACGATCGTTGCGGGATATCCAGCTCTTTTACCACCATTAAAAACTGGTTTGCCTATACCAGACTATGAAATCCCCTCGGGTATCAACGAAGGCTTCAATCGGATAATTCATCTGTTTAATGTTCTCGATGATGAATTCTTGACGCAATGGAGAGCACAACGGGATCCATCAAGTACAACACCCGAAATGACAGCTGCATGGATAGAGCATAAACAAGCTCAACTCGACCAAGATGAGATTGACGCAACAGGAACAGACAACACATTAATCTCAAACGGCTGCGAAGGTCTAACAGAACTACAACACGCAGACCTCTTCATAACGCGTCTCTGGATGCGAATTCTAGTCTGGCAACTCGCCCTCTCCCAAGGCCTTTTACAATCCGCACCACCCCAAAATTCCCACGAAGGCTTCTCGATGCACTTCCCGGCACAACGTCTCTCAACACAACTCCGCAACTTGGTCGACCGATTAAAAAGCTTTGACAGTGTAGCGTTACACGGACCAAGTATCTTGGCAAAATTGTTCGAGATCACTACTACAGCGGCGGATGTGCTGGCTTTACCTGGTGCGGATGGTGCAGAGGATAGGGTGGAGGATTTTCTGTTCCTGGTTACGTTTCTGTTGAGCTTTGATAGGATTCATGAGAATCAACGGGAATATCTTAAGGGGAAGTTGAGTGCATTGCAGGATGCGCAAGGGTTTGGGAGTTTGGCTACGTATAATGCTGATGGGTGGTTGTCTCCTGAAGTATTGTAAAGTGCTATACTATAGTAATAGAACGCGCCGCAACCCGGGGGTCGTAAATCACAACTCATCGAGGACCTGAGGACAAGGTTTCCATCAAATGAATGACTCCGATTCTTACTCGCCTATTTGTGATACATCATGATCCAACAACCCAAACCAATTCCGGCTGCCCGACATCCAATCTGTCATCTGAGACACCTGAGGATCTTCCGCGAGTAAAGGCATGTTATCCACTCCCACTCCCACGTCGGCGTCTGCTGTTTGATCTACCACGGGTAAAAACCCAAGTTGGCTCAGGTAAGCATCGAACTCGCCTCCAATGTCCTCCATTGCATCTTCTTGTTGATGCGACTTGGCCTCAACGTACAAAGTCGCAACATCACTTATCACGCGACAAAGCTTTGCCAGCTTCGCCGTGACCTCTGAAGCATTGTCGCTTCCTTGAATGGATTTCGTGAATTCCTGCAAAAGCTCGAGGTCTTCCGTTGACAGCGTCTCGATGATGTAGGAAAAGAGGATAAAGAAGGGCGCGAATGGTGTTAGCACCAGATTGCTCCATATCTGTTAGCTGCTTCTGACATGTACGACACAGACCACAACCTGAATAGACTCACCGATGAATATAGCTAGTCCTGGCAAAGGCATCGTTTTGTAAAGGTCCAATACACTCCAAATGCGCATATGTCGCCCTTCGCGCCGTCTGAATGCATTCGTCGCAGATTCTACTTCTTGAGCCTTCTGGCGCGGGGATTGCCTGGTATATAAGTGTTAGTGTCGACAACAGTTGGACTTGATCACCCTTGACATATATATCGACCAAGGGTGATGTTTTCATTTTTTCGAGCGAAGCAATAGCTAGTTCTCGACTCTCTTTAGCCTCTATCTCCATCTGATGGCATTCGTGCGACAATAGCCGTGCTCGCTTGGCTATCTCAGTCGTTGGGAGGACCAAGGCTGCTGGGCAGAGTCTAGTTATATCAGCAATCATTTCCCAAGCAAGTTAAATATGTCAGATACCACGTACAATTGTTCGTATACACGACTCTGGAATGATGCGAGGCGAAGCCATGTAGCGGTTAGAGCGCGGCTTTCCACACTCAAAGTTCCGTGGAAATTAAATGACCGCGGTATGTCAATCTCCAAGTCTTGAATCACAGAGGCACGTCCGAGACGAATCGACATTGCTTTGTCTCCCATGTAGGTATGCCAGAACAGGATCGCCCTTGTATCGGCATCTTCGGAGTCATACTTGACAAGGCAGTTTCTTCGATGGAACCCACCCATCTGACACATCAGGGCGGCAGCAGTGTTTAGCTGCCAAGCAACGGAAGGCCTACAGACATCAGTAGCATAGAAAGACTGGAATGATCAGTGACAAGACTTTTTAGTTTTGGGTCAACCTACCCCCAGTAATAAAGCTTGGATGTTCTCGACCGTCGTAGGCATAAAGAGGTTTATGTTTGCGAGGGCTGTTTCCAAGTTGACTCGAGTCGTATGGAGATACGAGTCGTACCCATCAGGAAGACGCTCAAGAAACAAGTAATACAGTCCAAAATTAACGAGAATAAAGACTGCGTCAGAAAAGTCTTCTGTGGGGAAATAAACCTGGCTGCAAAGGTTTGAAAAGTCCTTGACTGCAAAGAAGTAACATATAAATGTGAAGAGGCCTGGTGTGGATGCTACAAATGAGTTAGCATTAACTCTACCTATGAACCACTTGTAAATACATTTCATGCCCCTGAGCAAAGAGACGACGACATCTATAGGTGGCATTTCAAGTTGACGTAAACCTCCCGGCGGTAATGATCGCTGAAGCGGAAAACGAGGCCCGTACGTGATAGGTGATTGTCGTTGAACTTCCATTATTTGTCTGAGATTAGCCAACGCTTCTGACATTCTGGGATCGATGTCTCGTAATGAATTCCTTTGCATGACATCTTCGATGAGTTCATTAGCAAAAGAGGTTTGCTGGGTGATAACAGAGTTACTGCCAAACACCGACCCTGCGTCTGGAGTTCCAAAATCGGGAGTGGAAGTTGTGCCTGTATCGACAGTCGATGAAAAGGCAGGACGATACTGCATGGTACTACTTCCCGGGTCCGGAATAGGTCGGTGGGTTGAATTGCGCAAAAGGGTTTCGATATTCTCTAACCGCGTTTCGATGCGGTCGATCTTTTGTTCACTGAGGATAAGTGGACAAATTGTTAGTAAAGAATATTGCGGTATGAGATGAGAGCATAATGGAGAAGGCTCTGTGCGCTCATTATAAGATCTAGACGGTGAATGGAGTGATAATTTACTATTGAGATGAAATGAGAATTCGTTGTCGAGGCTCTTTTCGTCTTGGACGCGAACCAATGGGTGAACTGACGCGATTCGGTATACAGACTCGTTCAGCCGTACGACAGTTGGAGCAAGGCAAGTTTCTATCGCAACGAATCTGAATTGCAAATGCATCGCGTTAGTCCTCATGTAATTGTAGATAGGGAGTCATGAATGCTTACCTTGCGATGGCGGCACTCGTCGCACTGTTTTCCATACGAGTTGTCAATTAGTTTTTAAGTCTTGTGGAATTGGCAGTGTCACTGGGATAGACAGCACCGGGTACTACCATACTTACCGCTCGTCGCGAAGAATCGTCGGGCCCCGCCTGTCCGGGACTAGCTCTGCGTTCTTCCATATGCAACGGGCTGCTCACTTGTGACTTCAGTGATAACAGGTTTAATTTTGCCGGCAATACTGGTTACAGACTTAAACTCTGTTTCCAATAGTTGGTATTGTTGAAAATCGGAATATCCGGAAAAACGTGGGGCCAGCAAAAGTGGAGTATTTGATACTCCGCGGACACCGAGTCTAATGCAGGCCGCCGTAGTAGCAAAAGCATGCTGCCCATACTGTACTTCTATTCCCACTACAGGTTATAATATATCTGGTATATCCCTTACATACTAATTACGCAGCTTAGATAACAGTATTATAGGACTAGACTTATCTTATAAATTTTAGCAGGTAGTATTTAAATCTTACTTATAAAACCATGTTGTTACTCTCAGAACACGATCTAAAGTAAGGATAAATCCTAGACTTAAAGTGAAGATACATTGAAAATCTCAAGGAAATGAGTGAGAGGCACCTAGAGTGCTACTATACTTCTGAGTTCCATTCACCCTCAACTTTGCAAGCCACCTCCTATCTCTAGTAGATCTTGAAATTGGGTGGGACGCAATAAGGGCTCTTGCTCCCCTCGAAGAACTTGCAGACGGTATCAGGAGGGCAGTCACCAGCGAACTATGTTAACGCATTTGTTAGTCATCCATTCTGAAGCAATTTGCCGTGAAAGTACGGATAAATCTTAGGTTTACTCACCAACCAGATGCCCCTGGTGTCGCAGACTTCCCAGCCGGTGGTGCCATCGCACTGGTAGGTTCCTGGATCGCAACCAAGTTCTTCGTCTGTAGACTCGGCCTTGGTGGCAGTGAGGCAAGTCATCAGAGCGAAGAGGGTGTTGGTGAACTTCATCTTAACGATTGACTGGTCTGTTGAGAACAAAATGGAAGTTTGATATGAGATGCTGTTGCGTGAATGGAATGCTGCTGATGAGAAATGCCCTTGTTGTACTTGAAGCGGTCCTTATATACCCAACTGGTATGCTAAATATAGTTCTAGTAATTGAGATGTCACCCGCGTGATAAAAGCCGGCTATGTCCACGTGCGGCTGACCAAATTCAGCCCCAAGCCTTCCGCCGTCTACGTTCGGAGGTCAACCACACACAAAACATCATCCGCCAACAGACGGAAGCGGGGCTGATCAGATGCCACAATGGATTCCTTTACACAACGGAGATTTAATTGCCTGTCACGGGTGGAGATTTGACTTTTCCCGGGCGTTCAGCTGAAGATTGTGAACGCTGTTTAGCTTTGCTGAGCCAGCTGCTTTATTTAGAACGGTTGGAACTTAAAAATGCCTTGATGACCTCAGCCTCATGAACTTAGTTTGCAGATAATAGATGTGTTGTCAGCGCATCACAGTAGGTTCCGGTGTTTGTTCTGAAATGTGAGGGTAACCTTGAGCCTTCACATACGGCGAGATGCGACTATCATATTGTCTCTAACTAAAGCCTTTGCTATAGCTGAATGTTAGCTGCCTGCGTATAACCTGAAGTACTTTTTCGGACACAAACTTAGATTTTACCAGTTTTCCTCTTCGTTCAAGGATACCTTGACTCCTCAGTCATAGCTCAGTATGCAGGAATAAGAACAGCTGCCTCAACTTTTAGAGTAGCTATGGCCTCGGCAATCAATGTTCTGGTCGCAGATATTAATTGAAGTGACTGTAGTATAGAGTGTGCCCTCCATTCAATCTTTAATCGTAGATATAAATTTAACCTTAACTTATCCACTCCAAGTCCATGACAGAGTTTTCACAAGGTACATAAGCCGGCTTGCGTTCCTGCCCCTCCAACACTGGCAGCTCCTCCTGTCTGTTGGCTTCTGCACGCTGCTTCCTTTTCCTCAGGTAAAGCCCCCGCCTGTGGCGCATCTTTTCTCTAAACTTCGTTTCTACCTCCGTAAGACAAGTATGTATCGGTTGACGACGTTGGTTCCATCTGATAAGATCGTCCCATTTCATGTTCGACCAGAAGGTAGAATGTTTCGCATCAACTATTTTAAGGTTAGTTAAGCGACAAAGAAAAGGTAAGGAGGACTTACAAGACTCCTTCTTGAGTGAGTGTGAGCCGGGTGTACTTCGCCATTCTTCAATCCAGGCAATAAGGTTAAGGTCATCTTGCACATCCCGGCGTTTCGTATTGAAGAACAAGTTAGTCTGATCAAATGGATCAGTGAAAGCATACATCTCAAGAAGGAGTTCGCGACCGATTAGAACATCTGAAGTAAGCCCGTCAAGGATGTAAAACGTCTTTATGTGAGGTTTCGGTAGTAGTGTCTTGGTTGATGGCTGATCGAAAGGATTGAATCTTGCATGGAAGCAGCCACTGATGGAAGTTATCGATCCGTCCGCCAGTTGGACAAACTGGTGTTGTTGATCTGTGGGTTCGATTTGGACGCCAGAGCGGGCGGCAAACTCAGGCGATGCAAGATTCATCGTCGCTCTTGTATCGACGTCCGCTGCTGCTGGATTATTGGCGATGAAGCAATGGAGTCTCAGGCGAGGCGCACTGAGGTGTAGAATCTGTGGAATGCACGATGACGCCCCATGAGGAAAAGGGGAGCGCACCAGGCGACCAATGTGAGTTTTCAGAGTGTTGGTCCTTTCAAGTAAGTATCTGCCAATCGTCATTGGGATAGCTACAGACTCCAAGACGTAGAAATCAAAGAGTGGGTCTGCCATGTTCCCTGAGAGAATGGAAATCCGAGCATATACTTTTCCATAGCATGGGATAACACGGCCGTTTGCCAGTTTAAACTTGTTTCCCATGCCCGTAATATCGTAATAGTGTTCAGCAGTTAATTTGAGCTGCTCTGCCAAGCTTGCCGATATGACGTTGCAATCGGATCCCAAGTCAGGAGTGGCCATGATACGTTGACCTGACACTATCAGGGGTATCTGAACATCTGTTCGTTGAGGATCTTTCTCAATTGTTACTCCATGAAGCTCTGTTGTTGGTTTAAGCTGTTGGTATTCATGTCTTGAATGACGCCTCGGCACCTGTGGCCCCTTTACTAACGTCAACTACAACGACACCCAATTAGTAATATGTTTACATACAGGGTATAATCGCAGATCGAGAAACTGGCAATGAATCAACGGACAGTATGGAGATGGCTATGAGTACTTACAACCATTGAGATTATGTCAAACAAGAGTTGGATGAACGCGGCCATCCCAATCAACCACCCTGGATGCACTCTATGAGGGAGATCTCCTAATTGAGTCGAATTTCTGCAAACTATAGACCACCTCTCTCGCGTGGGTCGGTCATATAGGTTCTTGTTCCGTTGGATTTCGTCACTTATAGTTGGTGTCCTAGCTCTTAGCAAGATTTTCGAACAATCCACAAGTTGGTAAAGTTTGCCACCCGTTAAAGCTTCAAGGCTTTGTTTTAGTTCATTCTTTTTAACAAGTACTTCGTACGCTTCCTGGACTTTCTGAAATTCTCTTTGTGTGTAGGAATTCTTGGTTGGGTTCTTGTACAGCTTGCGGATGTGACTGCGGAGGCGAAGACGATACGTAGAATGAATTGTAGAAAGCTGGGCTTCCCGTGCCACTCCAAGGGTCTCGTATGGATCAAACCAGAGTGTGGAAGCCATATCGAAAGGTAAATTCACAAACGACCGATGTTCAACAGGGCTAACTGCCGTTACAAAAGGAACACTATCTTGAATCAGGATCATCTAAAGCGGGGTAGTATCGGCTGACAAGGGACTTTAGGCTGTGTCCAGCAGAGCCCATAGACGGGTTACCAGCAACCAATCACTGGCATTAACATGTGCTGTTATAAAAAGTATAAATACAGGGTTTCTATCAAACAGGTATTATAGAACTAAGTTTTTTTTTTAAAGTTATACCTTTTAATATAATACCTCTCAATATATATAAGTTAAGTTAATATAATAAATAATAATTTAAGTAATAAAATAAATGCTACTTGTAAAATAGATCTAAAGTAAATTAAATAAGATAAATTAATTATTGTATAAAGGTAACTAGTAACTAGGTTGCTACATTTAAACCTAATAGTGTAGGCTCTTCCGAATAGAATACAATCCTTGTCCCTTCTCCCCTCTCTAGGCCGAGACACACACATAGTAGCCGGCCCAGAGAGCCTTACACTCAGAACCTACACCGGGATTCCACTTGGCTAGTTGTGACATGGTGATTTTGTAGTAGTTCTGAATGGAACCACAAGTCGTTGTTGAGGTTACAAGGTGGTACTTCTTACAGTTTTTGGCAACGCCAGGCTGGACAGGGGATGGAGTTGAAGCCCCGGGAGGTGATGTCTGTTGTCCGATTACTCCGACGCAGACATTGTATCCAACCAATAATGCTGAGCAAGTAGATCCAACATCAGGATTCCATTGGGCAATCTGCGGCATGGAGATCTTGTAGTAATTCTGGATCGAGGTACAGGTTGTAGTAGACATAACCTTATGGAACTTGTTACAGTTCTTTGTCATTCTGGATTGAATCGGGGAAGGTGTTGAGATACCATTGGCAGGTTTAGTGGGTGATGGTGAAGGAGTTGGAGAGCTGACAGGGGGTTTCCAGCCGGTGATAGAGACACAGACCCAGTAGTCCACAATGAGAGCCTGACAGGATGTACCTACACTTGGGTTCCAAGAATAGAAGTCCGCAAGAGGTAGTTTATAATAGTCCCGGATGGATGTGCAAGTGGTGGTAGGTGAGATCTTATGGAACTTGTTGCAATTCTTGTTCACATTGGCTTGGATAGGTGAGGGAGTAGCGACACCGTTGGTGGGAGTTGGTTTGGTTGGAGTTTCGAATCCGATGATGGATACACAATGATAGGTATCACCCCACATGCTGGTACAGGTCGAACCGACGCCCTTGTTCCACGTTGTGAACTGGGTCATGGAAATGCCGTGCTGACTAACGATCTCGCCGCAATCGGTGCCCAACTCAACAAATGCGAATTTGTTACAGTTACTTACCACACCAGGTTGAATTGCACCAGGTGTCTTGATTCCTGCGAGTCGTAAGTCAGTACGTTACCATTGAGGGGAATACCTTAGCAGGAAGAAGCTTACCGTTAGATGGTTGGGTTGGAGAGGGCTGAGGCTTGTTTGACGGCTCTGGCTCAGGTACTGGCTCAGGTTCCGGCTCAAACAGGGCTTCGGCACAATAAGATCGACCAATGGCCATTCCCTTACAGCCGTCCTGGACAGAAGGGTTCTGAAATATTTTAGATATGTTATATTTAGAATTGTAAGTTGGACGTGGAACTTACCCATCTCTTGAATTGGCCGATGGTGATTTGATTGTTGTCCAAGATGTCATCGCAAGCCTTTGCTTCATTGTAGTCAATCCACCAAGTACAAAACTCAGTAGTCTTGTCATCATGAGGCAAACTTGGGGTGCCACCATCTCGTTGACTCAGACGTGGTTTGGCAACAGCAGCATGGACTGCTTGATACCCTCCAAGGGCAATCGCGAAAAGTTTAACATACATGATCTAGGCGATTGATACAAAAGAGTGTGTAGAAAGGCTGGATCTGATCATGAGATGTAAAATGATAATGGAGGGATAGAAGGAGATATATGCTCACTCTAATCCCCGTTAATCCGCATGTCTTCCAGCCTAGGTAAGTGTATCCTGGAACATGTTTACATTTACATCCTAGAAAGACTAGTCTATGATCCAAGGTTGAGAAACAGCAACCAACACAGGACTTTCGGACAATGCCATATCTAGCTAATAACGGAAATGCCATGGGCCAAGAAGGGATTTTTGCCTTGTGAGAGTGGGTATATCCATTATTAACTGTCATGCGTTTACAAATGGTTGAGTTTACCTTGACTGGCTATTCTGGTTATGGTTTATTCTCGCGACGGGAAAAACAAATTCAGGTCTCATGGTACCCCATCACGGATGTTCCCTCGCATGGACCTCGAACCGTCCCGGAGATCCTCGTCTGTATTTTGAGATTGTGATTGCCCGAAGTGGCATCTCACTCGCGTGATTTATCTACAGCCAAGCATCTCGGGGCCACGTTACATGGCGAGGTTCCTGTATTCCGCGATCTCCCCTGCATAAGGTCACATCCGATGAGGAAGAAAAAGTTCAGCAATTTGTTAAATAAGCGCAGTGATAAGGTTAGCCGGTGATGTGTGAAGATCTCTTGGCGTCGAACTAGTCCTCGGTCCGAAGCCGCATATGATACCACTTGATAAATGCATGATATTGATGGAAACGAGGTCTAGATTCAAATTAAAAATCTTCGAGTTAAAAATCAATGGAGACCGATCTCTTGGCAGGTAGTTGACATCCGCGTATAGAGTTCTCGGGGGCTCAACAATAGGTGTGATTGAAGCGGATACCGGATCCAAAAGACATTCGGCAATTCCTCTTTCGTAATTATTACTTTTTCGGGCAGTTGCCTTGAGAGAAAAATCTGCGACATTCGCCACTGGCTGTTGGTTCTCTCGTTGATTAAGACGCCCCCACTACACTTTGTTGGTTCCAGGTTCAGAGAGTTACTCACCGGAAACTGTTGGTTCTAGCATGCGTTGTCCTCTTGGCATTTACAAGCCTGACAAGGCTTTGATTCTTTTCTGCGTAGAGCCCACAATACACGCTTTGGATTAAATCCAAAAAAACTAATTTCTTTCGTGCCGTAGGTAAATTGATATGTCAGTTATTAAGCTTAGTTTCAATCAGTTAGCTTAAATTATTTAAAGTTGTACACTCGTTTATTTCCGATTTGATGTGACCCACCTGCAGAATTAGGCTAGACGGTCCTATCATACCCTTCATCAGATTAGATTATCTCTACGGAGATGCCCCGGTCCCACGTCCGAAAAAGGATGTCAAGGGTATGAGAGTATCGACATGTATCTCCCGCATTCATCCGCTTATGCAGGGATAATTTGAAAAAAGCGCACGGGAGAGACCCTGAGGCTTTCAGAACCTTGTGGGTATCTCGTACCTGTCGGTTGGAGACAATTCCGCACGGGATACGGACGGGAGCCCACCAAAAGCTTTTGCCGTTGGGTTGAGATTCGCCTCAAGAGGCCCACTTGGAGTATTGCTTGCAACATGTTGGTAATATGTACATGAGAAAGTGGTCAATCGGACGACACTTGCAGGAGGTGTCCTGAAGCGATATTGCGCCCAGACAATACTTGTCACCGGTGATTGATAGATGTATTGGCTTGCCGCATTTTCCACGTAGTAAAAGAGATAACGTAAGTCCAATTCAGAAATACGTAACGGAAACTCGCTTAACAGACCTCGGTTGATCGGCGCAAAATTGGGATCGTAAGATTAAGGGTTGGATCAAGGCGATTGAGATATCGCCTGGCTAAATTAAACCTAGAACAACAAACGAGTCAAGGCACCTCAACGCGCACAACGGGATGGGTGAGAAGTAAACAGACACATCGACAAGAACAAATAATCACCCGACAGTCCTGGTCACCAGGACATTTATTTGGTATAGCTGTAATAGTAGATTTACATTCGGGAAGGACAATATTGCGGAAAAGAAGTAAATTACCCTGTAGTGTAACTGTAAACTGGATAAATGGCATGACTACTTCATTTGGAAGATGTCGGCCTTTCTAGTGATACCCTGCCAACACCTTCCCAAACCTTGCGTTGCACATCACTGGTACTGAAAACCTTTTGATAGAATCTGGGAAGCTCATACTCCCCGACTGTATCCCGGATCCTTCCTTCATACGGGTCTAGAACAGTGTATTCTTTGGTCTTCATCAAATCGGCATACCGATCCATCGGCTCCAGAGGATCCCATGTGACATTGTTTTCCTTTGCGCGCTTCTCTTGGTCCTCCCGATAGAAAGGATTTGTGGAAAAGTCGGCAACTTCCAGCAACTCCCAGCTCGGTCCTGGATTAACAGCAGCGTAGATATGCTCGTAATCGCAGACAATGGCGGCAGCCGCTATCTCCATCTTCATCTCGGGACATCTTTCTAACAGAAAGTAAAGGAATTCAGCATCTGGTCGTAGAGGCCACCATATGATATAGGGCTTTGGAACTCCAGGCGGCCAGCCTTTCTCAAACTCAGCATAGTCGTTGACCATGATGCGACGCGCCACAATGGATTCCTGGATCCGAGTTACGTATGGGACAGCCTTTGCATACACAGTATCTTCCTTGATCTGGTCTGCCCACCAGCGTGCAAACATGGAGTGATGGAGGATTCCACGTTGAACACATTCCATGTCGAGTTCAGATAGCGTCCTTCCACCACCAGCCAGTCGTGCATAACGTTCAATGTTGCCGTCGTAAGCGGCCATCTGCAGCAACAGCGTCTTCTTGACAGTGGGGAGATCTTGAGGAAGAGGTTGCCAGAGCAACTTCGCCTCTTCATTGCTGAGCGTTCCATGCTCTTCATCCAAGTCTTGTTTCTCGATGTCAAGATGCATGTCTTCTTCAATGCATGGAAGAAGATTCTGCAGTTCAAGCAATGACAGCTTCTGTCGAGCCTTGAGGCGCCATCGTACTTCAGTGTCGCCGTTCAAATACGCCGGACATTCGTAATGGTCCTCTTCCTCCTCAACTTCGCGTTTGCAGTCATTCATGATGGCGTAACGCGACTTGTGAGCCATGATCTCATCATAAATCAGCTTACCACCCTCTGTCTGACTTTCTCGGGCTTCTTCAGCAATTGATACTTCCGGAAAAAGTTCTAACTCTTTGTATAGGGTGTAATAACCTGCCGCAGCACAGGCGCGGCCGACCTGATAGCGCATGGTGGGAAATTTCAGAGCCAGAGCACGATAAGTGTCCTCGGTGGCCAGATCGGGATGCCAAATACAATAAGGCTCTTCCGATTCGTCCATTCTGTCTGGCACTTGGTCACTCATGATTCGACGGGCATTGCAAGCCCTAGCGACAGCAGGTATCGAAAGGCTGTGACGAACGACAGCTTCACTTGTCGCGAAGTCATGGTGTTGACGAATTCCTCGGATGAGTGCGCTTAAAGAAACATCATCATCCAGAAGACGTGGAACAGCTTCGCCACGAATGGCTTTTCGCTGATCATCGAGGAGGTATCCGTGATTCGTAAGTGTCATTTTATGTTTGTCAAGTACTGATGTAGTGAGGGAGGGTGTAAAAGACAATGAACATCTGATAAAATATTTGTATTTACTGCTTAGGTAATGTTCTACCCCGCTTACTCACTATTTGCATTCTCCTATCAGCGCTTCATCCGGATGAACCATACATAACTCTTTGTATTACTAATAATGTAACATATTAAATTCTTATGCAAGATTATCCAAATGCCAAGGCCCCCCATATACATCTCAGGTACATGTTCCAGAACCCCCTAGGGTCGCTACCAAACGCTGTCTTAGTGTCTTCCAAATTTGAAAGGATGCATAATGAGTTTGGTTTTGAGGACTGTTGGGGCCGACGTTGCCTTCCTTGCCGAGATTCTCTGCCCATGTAATAAAGTCGCGCCGCGAATGAATTTCAACCTTCGCTAGAGAAGCCTTGAAATCCTTATTGTCCCGGTTCTGCCTCCAAGTCTCACGAATGTTGACTTTTTCATAAGTTCCAGTCTGTCCCGGTATGGCTGTGGGAACACGCTCCGTGACCAAATATCTCTCCTTCAGGCCAAGTCCAAATAATGGTTTCTTATTTTTGTCTTCAATATCCTTTGTCATTTGATTCTTGACCCATTCATCCGTCTCCTGCTTGCGGATGCTAGTGATGTCTGATAGAAGCTTTCTCGATCGCTCCTGTTTTTCGGCTAGGAATGACTTCCACTTAGGATCATCACCGAACTCGGCGTAAATAGCGTGAACCTTTTGATCCACCATGCTTAAGAACTTGACATAGTCGTTCATGTCTTTGTTTTTCTCATTGGGAGTGATGAAGTCCACCTTCATAATGCCGCGCCAATTCTTGCTTATAAGCTTATCGGAGGCTTCGACAAAGCTAGGGGATCCAGGCCCGCTATCAGGAGCCTGCATAGTGTAGTCGGGAGTATGGCCGGGTTTGCCAAGCTGTTGTTCTAAATCTGACATGAACTCCGGGTATGTCAACTTGCCGTCAGGCCCAGATCCGACGTGCTTTTTCATCGGCCAGGGGTGACTAGGATTCTGGACAAGCAGGATCTTCTGCTTGCTTGCTCCATAGACTTCGCTATAGATTGAATTCAGCAACACTCTTGTGGCGAAGACATGACTAAAGATTTACTTACGTGACAGTATCATACTGATCCCACAACCAGATTCTTTCGATAACGTGCGAGTACTCGCCTGTCAAGACTTTGGCCTGACATTCGCCAACAAGGGGCAGACCAAGGGAAGTCCAGGTCAAAAAGACCCAAAAGAGTGTGTTTACAAGACTGTGCATGTTTCTTCAAAACAAAAGGAGTTACTTATACTCAGTTCAAGATAACGAGACTCATATGGTGTGGACATTGCTGGACATTATATAAAATTTAGGCACTCAATACTCTGTCATTACATATCGTCAACAGTCTGTATACTGTTCATGTTTGGGCGTCTGAGCAGCAATCTACTTTGGAATTCCCATTGGACAATTGTTAGCACTACCACCATAACTCAACACATCAGGCGCCGTCCCAAAGAGTGGCTAATATCCGTGAATGATATGCCAAGCCCGAGTATCCCTTACGTGACATGTCCTAACCAACACACGAGGTGTTTTCTTTTACTTTTTTACAGTTTCAATGAAAACATCCCAAGAACCAACATGTGAACTTATCCCTGCCAGGCTGTATGCAGTGCAAGACCAGGATTGTGTGATGTGGATCAGATCCGTACTAAATGAGCATCGTATCAATGTCTGTAACGTTTCTTCCTCCGCCATTCCGGATACCCTGGTTTTTACCGCTGAAGTGGGTTATCGGCTCACACCGACATCGCATGTGGGCTAGATTTCCCGTGGGTACGGTGCCAAGACGTTTGCAGGAGAAAAAAAAAAGACTCAATGATAGAACCAACAGCGCAACAAGGGTGTCAACGGATCACCACAGATCAGGGATGCAATAATGTCGGTTACATCTCGACATCGAACCAACACAACGTCGTACTGGTCGTGTTCCGGCTCGTCTGGGACGGAAAGCGAGTCAGGAAAAATGTTAGTGATGAATGGGCCTCGGCGCGAAAAAGGACGTTTTGCTGCTCAAAGACCGACGTGTTCGGGACGGTGACCAATGGTTGGTGAGCTAACTAGACCCTTATGGTGGTGTTCGAGTCTACATTATAACCGTTGCTGTTCTTGACACAATTTGTCTAACAAGCGTCCTTGCACTCTTTGAGGCTATCACCTGCTTCTATTCATTCATTTGTCAATTCACTCATTGTCATTTCGTTCTCTTCGTGTCTTATCACTTTCGCTTCCGTGTCTACACTTCTTGTAGCACGATGAGACTTCACACTTTATTTTCCGTTTCTGCTCACCTGGTCGGCCTGACCTTTGCCGCCGGTGATAGCGGAAATCGGACACGCTTAGGTCCTATTGATACATCTAAAGCTTTGAACTCGACGGAGAACGAGTTCAATCTTGGTATCACACCTATAGCCCCCTACGGCGAGAAGCAAACCAGCGAGGAGTGGGCAACACCTTTGATCAAAGGCTGCCCCCGACTCTGCTCTGTTGCTGGATCGGACGCCACAAAGTGGACGCACATTCATAATGTTCAGGACTTGGAAGGGTGTGAAACCCCTCTGCTGTTCGACATGAATGTGCACACCGAGACCGTTGAGACAATTCGTGTCTGCGCTCTTGGTGGTCCTATTACCTCCAATCCCTCCAAAGCCGCGGCACATCTTCAAGCACATAAAAGACATGCCAAACGCGCAGAGACGGATGGCAAGAATGGAAAGGCCTCCACTAGCCAATGCGTCTCTGCTCCGCTTTCCCCTGTGTCTGTTGTTGTCACTTCTGGCTTGCCGGGAGTGCTGAACGCAACCGACGATGTCACAACAGCCCTGCAAGGACTCAAGCAGCACATTGCCAAGAAGACCTCGTGTGGTAAAAGCGTTCTTTTTTCCAAGGCAGGCTCTGCAATTGTTGGTCTCTATGTCAGCGCCGATATGGGATCTGTTGCTGGTACTGCCATGCTCGAAGAATTCGAGAAGGCGGCTAGTCAAGGCACTGAAATCATGCAGTCATGCGACATTGGTTCGTTGTCTCCTTATACGTTCGGTGTATCCGCCATCGATCGAATGGATGATTTCGAACGCCTGCGAAAGCGTATCCAGATCTGGTCTGAGGGTTATTGTGTCACTATGCCGCTCAACAGGCCCAATGACACAAGGGTCGAGGTTCAGATTCCTGGAGCTAGCCTATTTTCGGAATCATCCAATGCCACTTCTGTCACTTCTCTTGACATGGAGGCATCAGATCTTCAAGCTCGAGCCGAGTGCAAGGCCATCCAAGTCAAAGGTGACGACACTTGCACTACGCTTACTGTTCGTTGCAACATCAGAGGCGCTGATTTTGTCAAGCACAACCCACAGAAGAACCTGTGCGCCACCCTCACGCCTGGTCAATGGGTATGCTGTAGCTCAGGTAGTCTACCAGACAAGACACCATCAGCGGATGCCGATGGAACTTGCGCAACGCACCGAATCGACACAGGGGACACATGTGCTTCTGTTGCAGCCGCTTCCAGTATCACTGTCAAGGATATTGAGGCGTACAACAAGAACTCATGGGCATGGTCTGGCTGCAGCAGGTTACAGCTTGGACAGATCATCTGCTTGAGCAAGGGTAACACACCCATGCCCTCTCCTGTCGAAGGTGTGGCTTGCGGACCGCAGAAACCCGGAACAAAAAAGCCATCTGGCTCTTTTGATGGCTGGGATCTTGCCAAGCTTAACCAGTGTCCTCTCAAGGCTTGTTGTAGCGGCTGGGGGTTCTGTGGTACTACTACCGAGTTTTGTACCGAGTCCCCTGCCGACACGAAGGCCCCAGGAGCATTCAAGATCAATACCAACGGGTGCATCTCCAATTGTGGCACTGATATCGTGAACAACAAGTCGCCACCCAAGGAGTTCAAGCGCATCGGGTACTTTCAAGCGTATAACCCAGGTCGTGCTTGTCTCACCATGGACTCTTCTGAGATTGAAGAGCATTTCGATTACCTGACCCATGTCCATTTCGCCTTTGCGGGCATCACCGCGGACTACGATGTCAACATCCCTGAACATGTCAAAGAACAATTCGAGATCTTTGACAAGATGCACGCTCCCTTCAAGAAGATTCTCTCCTTTGGTGGTTGGGCCGAGTCGACTGATGCTGAGACATTTCAACGATACCGTGATGTGGTCAAGCCCGAGTATCGTTCTGTTTTCGCTGCAAACGTTGTCAAGTTCATGGCCAAGCACGAGAGCTTTGACGGTGTTGACATTGATTGGGAATACCCTGGTGCTACTGATCAGGGTATTCCCTCTGGTGACAGGACAGACGGTCTCTATTACCAACGGTTTCTCACTGTCCTCCGAGACCTACTGCCGTCTAGCAAGTCTCTTTCCATCGCGTTGCCCGGTTCTTTCTGGTACCTCAAGCCATTCCCTGTTGAACAGATGGCCAAGGTACTAGACTACTTTGTCTTTATGACCTACGATCTTCATGGCCAGTGGGACTACGGCAATGAGTTCGCCAATCCCGGCTGTGAGAATGGCAATTGTCTACGATCTCACATCAATCGTACCGAAACCCGAAACTCCCTAAGTATGATCACCAAGGCAGGTGTACCGGCAGAGAAGGTCATTGTGGGCATTGCAAGCTACGGCCGAAGTTTCCGCATGGAGGATAAGAGCTGCACTGGCCCTCATTGTCATTTCACAGGGTCCTACGAGGAGTCAGACGCGGAACCTGGTCAGTGTACTGGGACCAATGGCTACAGTACGTGTTCACAGCCGATCAGTTACTTCTTTTTACTAACATTTGCGTCTAGTTGCGAATGCTGAACTGGATGAGATTTATGAGCTTGCTCAGGAAAATACTCCGGGATTCTCAGCAAAGCGATGGCATGATACGAAGACCCATTCCGACATCATGACATACGGCACACAGGGCAATGGTATGACAGACTGGGTCGCATACATGAGCGACAAGACTAAGGAGGAGCGTGTGAGTTGGATCAAGAATCTCAATTTTGGTGGAGCTACAGATTGGGCCATCGACTTGGCCGATTGGTTCTATGGCTCGGTAGGGTCGAAGAACTCCTCATCCGGGGCTGGAGGGTTCGGAGACTTAGAGCCCGATGACGTGTCGTGCGATTCTGAGTCTTGGCCAACAACTCTGGAGAAGCTTGCTTCTGGTATCGAAAGCGTCAACCCAATCTGCCGCAGTATGGCGGTGATGAACATTCTCATGAGGGATCTGGAGACTGCCATCGACGAGTACAATGATGTCTCTGAGAACTACGACGATGCATTCGGCTGGTATGCCGAGTGGGTCAAGGACACTATGGACGACAGAATCGAAGACTTCATGTCTTTAGGTAAGGGCAAGGGTCTGAAGTATATGGACTGCGAGTGGACGTCTCCTGGCAACAGCGGCAAGGGCCCATGCACTGAGGCGATGCCCATCCAGAAGCCCGGAGCAAACCCAGGTATCCGTACCATTACGTTCAAGATGCGCGATGAGAAGGGGTTTTATAATGCTCTTCTTGAGGAGGCAGGCATTCAGAAGGACTGGATTGAGTGGTACGACAAGTACTCGGAACCCGACAACGTTTGCCCTCCTTGCATTCCCAGCCCAGCTGAGTGTCAACCCTGCGGCATCAACTACCTCATGCGCAACAACTGGCCAAGACGCATCCGGGACAAGGGCAAGATCAAGATCGATAACCCCAAGGAGATTCTTGATGAGGCAATGCCCTCCACAGACGATCTGGTTGACCTTGCTATGGAATCATTGGTGGAGATGCAGCTCGGCGTCTTACAAGCCGATCCCGCTGACGTTGTCACATCATTTAGTATGCCAATTTTCATGATGCAGGATGCTTCCAAGAGTATCTCTGAAATCAAGAAGATCGGGAAGGAGATGAAGGAGACACACACCCGCAACCTGGTTCTCAACATCCTCAGTATTGTATTTGCTGTCATTCCATTCGCCGGTCTCGTCACTTCTACTCTTGGAGTGGCTACACGCTTGGCTAGTGTTGCTCTCATTGTGGGTGAGGCCGGTAACGCCGCCATCAGCATCGTTGAGATTGTAGATAACCCAGAATCTGCCCCCTTTGCCATCTTGGGCATGCTGATCGGCGCTGGCGGAATCAAGGGAGGTATGGCGCCTCGCACTGCTTTCAAGAGGGCGGCTGACGCCAGGCGAGCCTTGACTTCGAAGGAGATGAAGGCCTTCTCGCCTGAGTACCAGGACAAAGATGCTCTCTTACAGGGCATCGTCAAGTCTTGTAAGTTCCAATAATAACAGAACGACATTAGATGAGGATGTGGAAAACTGTTCAACTGGGAAAGATGGAGAGGGATGGAGAGGCTTGTACTGAGCAGATTCAAATTTAGTTTCGACTTCTTCATGTATCCATAGTTCGTTGTACTAAAGCGGGTTTCAACTCGATATAAAGTCGTCTTAAATTTGTATCGAAACAAGTTTACCAGAAGTTTGGCTCACTAGAGCGTCGAAAATGTCTCTAAGATATACTAATAATAAATACTAGAACAGCAGTAGCTAGGCTCACCGAAAGTGATTTGACAATCAGGAAAAGAATTTACACTTGACTCAGAGCCAGATGTGCAGCAAGCAAAGAGATGATAGTCAATCAGAAGTAATTTGAACGCTATCTAGGGTCCAGAAAGATAACAACGCTAGTTTGTTTAAAGGAGTAGAAATAAAAATAGTAATGAAAGGTTGAAGAACAGTTTGTAGATGTGCGATGTTGTGTTGCCGCATTTACTACAACTTTCACTCCTAAATGTAGCTACTGCATCTTAATTGCAAAGACAAAGCCGCGTACTTCTATGGACTTTCGCTAATTGCTGTAGTAATTGTCTTTTACGTTGCTTTTACACAGCAGATATGAAAATCAAGGTGCTAGGTGGATTATTAAACCTACCCTACACAAATGCCGCGTCCTGCCAAGCTCCTCACTATTAGCGCGTCACACTAACCCACCATGACGCGTCGCCTTACAACTTTAAGGTGTGGCGTCCAAGCTTAACGAAACACCAATTTAGGAAGTTATCACGACCCGTTATATATCTCACGTACGAGCTTATCCTTCATCATGCTTAGAGTGGTCTGGACTATCAAACCATTGACATAATACCACGCCTTATCACGACAACCCAACTTCCCCCTAAGCCAAGACACTGGGCATCAATACCATTACCAATTCTAAGCTACCAACAACACCGATGGTCCGACTTTAACCGTTTGACCACGCGAATTTCACCAATGATCCTCAGATCAGCTTACCCTAAGACACAACGCGGCAAACATACCCAGAATAAAACGGACCAAGCCGCTCCGTACAAGGATCACCCGTCTCATTCCCGACACCGGTCGACACATACGGACCGAGTCAATTTGACCGGTGATCCCGTAGAAGAACCGAGTTGGTCAAACATATAGATGATCCGAGTGGTCTGTTGTGTTGGTAAGACATCAAAAGTGAAACAAAGCGTTATCGAAATATTCTAGAATAAAAATCGCGCACAAGGTCGGGACCTTAGATCGGGACGTGCATAACCCCTTTTAGTGGATGCATAACCTATCGCGGATACATTCAAGGAAATGCCCGTTGTTGATCGTTGGACAGCTACTGGTCGTGTCTCGGAGCACCTTACTCGTGTGCAGATCTTTGCCGTGGGCAAATGTACCACGCAAGCAAGCGCGGCTAGACTAACCCAGATAAGAAAATGCGACGGAAGCAATCAGCATAAAATCCCGTTTTTCTAGAACGATTTAAAGTATAATTTATGACGAAGTTGTGCATATGCTGATCATCCGAGCATACCCGCCCGTACGTACTCTGTAATCAATCTCATGTCAAAAATGAAGTGATCGTCGTCACGAAATTACCTGCAGAAACACCATCAGTCACGTAACGTCTCCCCACCTTCAAAGAAAGCATAACTCTGGGGAAAAGGGACTTCCCCATGGGGGCTCGTAAAAGAACTGGTTCTCATCACTAATGAAAACTGGCATCTCCAGACTTCTCTTCAGTCAAATCTGATGCTGCAATTTCTCTGACTATTTGTCTCGTGATAATTGGGGAATCAGGGACCTGAGCGTGGGCTTATTATGGAGATGCCAAGACGATAATGGAGTTTTGTTAGTCATAGTAATGCTCGAGCCCGTAATAATAAAGCAAGGACGTTTTTGACGAGATTAATGTCTAGAGATTGACGAGGTGAAAAGAGATACTGAAAAAAGAAAAGATAATGAATATTGTAGAATTATATGAGGTGTTCAAGTATGCTGATTTCGAGAGTCGTCGTTGTCTTAAAGTGGCGGCTAAATGAGGCTCAATATTCTCAGAGTGACATCCCTTCATCCCTGACGTCAAAACCCCGGCATGTCCGAAAAGCACAGACCAGAATCCTCTCTTCGGTCAAATTTCGAAGCATCAAAAAGCCAAGGAACACTCGCAGAGTATCCGACTGGCTCGGCAGTTATCCACACATAACTCACCGAGAAGAATAGTGCCCTGTTTTGGAAAGTCCCCCCATGGGGGCAGTGTCGTGGTGGATGTCGCCCCTTACACTCTGGGGATTTCTGAGGCGAGCGATATTACACTTTGTTAGTAGTTCTGGGCATCTGCCATGACGTCTCGGTGATCCCAGCCCCTTATCTGTCAGACCATAGTAAATTCTGCGCTATTTAGAAACGAGGCGGACGGTTATAAAGTTTGCTTTTTCCACTTAATCTTTCTCGTCTATCTCCAGCATCACTGTCTCTCATTCACATTACCCTCCAAGTCCTGGTGACATTTATCCTTCTTTACTCTTAGCCCTACATATACAGACTTGGCAAAATGAGCAAAATCACAGAAAAACCTGCCCAAGATGGCATCATCTCTGACAAGCACGAGCACGACACCAGCTCCCACGACGGCCACGATTTCCAAACTGTCAACGAGTCAGCCGACAACTCAAACATCTACTCCCAAGGCGGCAAGAACTTTCGAACCCTCACCCGATGGGACACCATCTTTATCCTCGTCGCCAACCAAGTCGGCCTCGGTATCCTATCGCTCCCCTCGACACTAAAGACCCTTGGCTTGATCCCTGGCATCATAGCCATTCTCGGCATCGGCGGAATGTCTTGGTATACAGCCTACGAGCTTCTGCAATACTACAGACTTCATCCTCAGGTGCTGAATATCGTTGATATGACGCGTTTTGTCGGTGGAAGAACTCTGGAGAGTATTGCTGGTGTCATGATGATGATTCAGGTCATCTTTGTTGCTGCTTCTGCTATGGTCACCATGTCAATTGCTCTCAACACCATCTCTGGTCACGCTACCTGCACTGTCGTCTTCATCTTTATTTCATGCGCTGCATGCTACCTTTTCTGTATCCCTCGCACGACCAAGTTTGTCTCAAACCTTGGTATTCCCAACGCTGTCAGTGTTCTGGCCGCTTGTTTCATCGTCATGGTTGTTCTTGGCGTTGATGGTCCTCGAGGTGTTGACAAGATGTCTGAGTGGAGCCGAGAGATCAACATTGTCGGAAACCCCACTTTCCGTGATGGTCTCAACGCTTGCTTAAAGATTGTCTTTGCTTTTGCTGCCAACCTAAGCTTTGTTGTAAGTTAACCGATACACGCTTGCATGGATTTAACTAACACCTCCAGGGATACCTTGCTGAGATGGCCAACCCTATGGAGGACTTCAAGTTCTGTCTTACTGTCCTTGAGTGTGGTTCCATGACCCTGTATGTCGTCTTTGCCGTCATCTTCTACTGCCTCGGAGCCGAGCACACCACCTCGCCAATCTTGGGATCTACAGCCCCCATCTTCTCCAAGGCTGCCTATGGTGTCGCCATCCCTGCTATCTTCGCTACTGGTCTCGCCTACGGTCACATCGGTTCCAAGTACATCTTTGTTAACGTCATGCGCTGGACTGGTAACCTTCATGAAGTCACTGCCAGCTCCGTCAAGTCCTGGGGTACATGGATCGCCTCCGTCACTGGGTTCTGGATCGTCGTTTTCATTCTGTCCAACGCCATCCCCGTCTTTGACTCTATCCTTTCCATCACTTCCGCTACTACCATCTCTTGGTTCACCTACGGTTTCAGTGCTGTCTTTTGGTTCCACATGAACCAGGGCATGTACTTCCGTGACTGGAAGAAGATCTGCCTGACCATCGCCAACGCTGGTCTCATTGCTCTGTCCCTCTTTATGAACGCAGCTGGTCTGTGGGCTTCTATCACTGAGCTTCTTGATATTTTTAACTCTTCTTCTGGTGTTCGTGGTGTCTTTTCTTGTGGAGACAATGCTGCTGCATAGATTTTATGTCTTACTTTATATGTACTATAGAATGATTTAAGTTAGCGATTTATTTATTGCCATTTCAAGATTCAACAACTCGGTGCACTTAATTTGAGATGACGTGAGTAGAAGGCCTCAATATTGGCCAAGGCAGCAGTGCATGTTACACGACTAAGCCACAGCGTACAATGGGAATACGTTATTGGTTATCAAACGAACCAATCCGGTACATGCCAAGCCTCCGAGCCTGATCTTCAGCTTATCCAAAGCAATGAAATATGATCTGACTCTACTCTACCATTTTCCCCAGCTCAATTCTGATTGAATTTCTTATATTTTCTCAAAGGTAACAGGAACATCAGTTGTCAGCGAACTTGAAAAGCTTAAGCTTGAAAACAACTGGCAATAAAGATTGCCACCACTGTCGGTCATTGGTTTCAATTCTTCGCCTCGAAGATGAAGATCGGCCAGACCCCGCCCTGGCCCGTGGCCACACTTCTTTTGTTCATCCCAGGCTGCTTGGCCGCCGAATTTGGTGATGATTTCGCCAACAATCTTTTCACAGACTTGGCGCCGTCAGTTGATACCCGGCCTTGAAAGAACGATCGTGCTAACTGCCACTCAAGACTCATCGCCCTTTTCGGAGAAAGGGTCACCATGCAGTACATGAGCCAGGCTACTGGCTGGGCTGATAGCTTTACCCTTGCTATGGCACCGCTTGGTATCCTTACAATTATCGTCAGTGCCATAAGGGTTGGAGGGCCGTCCTGGTTGAAGGCAATTATCGGTAGAGCGAGAGAAAACCTCGCAGCTGCTGAGGTTGAGCTGATGTCTTCTACTTCTGTAGATGTTTGCGAGCTATGGAATGGCTCTGGTATTGTCAGGAGTCTTGGATCACCTCCAGTGCGGGAGTTCATCATTATCATCCCCAAACGTTGGAAAGAAGTTGTCTCCCATCCCGGAGAATTAAGCATTGAGTGTAAGAACATCGAAGAGGCCGAGCAAGATGGCTATTTGACCACCGGTATGTCTAGACGAGCATGGAATTGCAGGAAGCTAACCTATAAACCAGATATTGAGTCTGGAGACTCGGAGAAAGGGAAGAGCGGATGTATGCCCAGAGGTTGTAGGTATTATAAAGCCATGATTACAATGATCAAAGTTGATCTAACGAAGCCGTTCCAGCAGCTGCAGAAGAGGTTGAACTCCAAAATTTAAACAGAACAGCCACCGTACCAGTGAACAGGCCCAAACTAGTCATCGTCTACAACGAATCAGAATCGGCACCCAATATATCACTAAATGTTCAACGACAAAAGCGACATGAGGTACGCGCTGCTGCTGTCGCCGGCATTTTTCTTCAAATGGGGGTTCTAATTTATGCTGGATTTGCAACATACTATCATACCCTCAGGTTTACCAAGGAGGAGAACAAGCCTGTATCAAACTACGCGTTTCCTTGTACCTGCGGTGGTACTATCATCCTGGTAACTGGATTGCTTCTTTGTGCAGATGTTATCGAGAAAAGGACTGCGGAGAAAGCTAGAAAGCCACGGGCTGACCATGATGCCCACGTAGTTTATGTTCAACGCCAAACAACTGTTGGTGATCAGGTATTCAGATCTTTTGGAGTCTTCTCCAAAAGACCAAGAGAAGAAGTTGTTTCGTCCCGACGCGATAAGATGTCCGAGGAAATTGCAAAACCTGGGGAGCTCTCATTTGTTGACAGGATTGTTTATATAGTTTGCTACCTCGGATTGAAAGCCCTCCCGTTTATCAAGAATCCGTTGATAGTCTCCATACTATTCCTGAGTAAACGGACACCTCTACCCACGAAAGATTCAGTGCAGTTTTCTAAAACCACTATTGGGGCATTCCTCAGCATTTCTGGATACGCTGTACAGTTCGTGGGACTGCGAGACATGCATTGGTCTGTGTCAATCGTTCAGCTTGGAGCGGTTGCATCTATGACTGCTATGCGAGCGTTAATACGTCGGGGGCTCACGGAACATCCCATAGCTCAGTCTCTGCATCAAAACTTTGAGCTCGAGTGGCTGGCTTCTACAATCGTTGAGACATGGGGTATCCATTGGAGACTACCTGAATCCGAGGACCCAACCTCGATATCATGGGTGGTTTTAAGTAATGAAGGTCTCATTCTTGCAAATGATGCAGATGTCAGCGAAGAAGATGAAATCCAGGATGATAGCGAAGAGAATAGCAACTACATCAGTTATGATGATAGCGATGACGATAGCGGTGATGACAGCGACGAGGGTAATCGGAACAGCTTGCACCACGGCAGCGATGAAGAGGACAGACAAGAGCGCGAAGAGAATCGTCCAGAGAAGACGAGTAGTGAAGCCAATATGGACACCGACAACAACAGTAATATGAACTCCCAGCCAGGTGATAACATTGGCTCGATGGATGACCATCAAAGTGACCATGGGTCAGCAACAAATGACGAAGGTCATGCGAACACATGTCATCCGAAAGCCCAAAGAGTCATGATGCTGCGCTCTAACTTTGCAAAATTCACCGGCTGGCTCAGTCCAGTATCCGCTCATGCGAACTCTCTCTCCAGGTCTATCGAAGTGGTTATGAACACCCTGTTCCTTAACAGCGATTGTCAGCACTTCAACTGGCCGTTACGAGTCATATATGGAGATTCCAAGCCTCAAACGATCAACGTCTCTGTGAGCCTAGTCAAAGGGAACTGGCAGGTCAGCCGCTACGATGTCGAAGCAGTCTTATCACTTTGGATCTATTCTATTCTCAGATATAGCGGAGAGGCTCATAAGGCGAGTAACACTACCGGGGAACAAGGCGTGATCCTTCTGGGCAAAGACACACCACAGCTCCGGCGTGACCTCCGTTGGTGGGTACCCCCAGATATCAGGCAAGCGATTGTCGTTCGACAGAGCCGTGAAGGATCTTTTGTAGTAGACAAGACTCTTCTCGTTGGTTGCGGAAGGGCCACGGCAACACAAGTGAAACTGGAGAGGATCCAACTGGATAAAAACGACAATGATCCTCCTTATGGACAGACTGGGGAGAGCGGGTTCTTGGCAATAGAGTCATTCAAGTCACAGGCTTCTCTCTTTGCACTCGACCTCTTTGCCTCATTCATGAAGGAAGTAGCAAGAAGAATGGATAAGCCAATTCACGGACAGGGCGAGATTCGACAGCATGGCCTTAGAGGCTCTCGTCCGTGGACTTCGTTTGCTCTACATAACACAGTCTTATCCAGAATGGCCGGTGAGGTTCAGAGCACAGGTCTTGCAACTCTCAGCGAAGCTTTCTCAACGATTATACCATCTCTGAGCATCGAGAACAAACTTCCTCTTGTTGATAACGTCATTGAGCTAGCCAGAGATCACGCAAAGCCACACGAGGAGCGTGGCGATATGAGGAAGGTCACAGAAGTCTACAGCTGGCTGATCAAGACAGCCCAGCTTTTCCCACACGACACATCGTTCGTTGCAATATCTATGGCGGTGATGATTGATCACCTAAGCCAATTGACAAAGTTCAACGAGCTCTCAGACCGCCTAAAGTCAATCAGACCCCCGGGCATTATCGAAAGTTTAATAAGAAAACCGGAACTCAGCTCACTGCGTCAACAAATCGAGAGCGAGCTGCAGCTGGGTGAGTCGAAAAACAGAAGCCTCTTAATTCGTTTGATGCTCTTGTACGATGATCAGGACCGTCTTGACCTCATCCCATCCCAATTCCTCAATATTGCGGACCATGATCCAGTATTCTTAGATCAAAGAACAACCCGATACGAACCTGAAGGAAGGTATGAAGGGGGTGTAGTAGAGCGTGATATAACCGGCTGGACAAGTCTACATCGAGCCGCTGCTAGAGGACACATATACCCGCTGGTTGGTCTACTGGAGAACGATATAGACCCGGATGCACGGAACCTCCTTGGGCAGACAGCACTTCATCTCGCCTGTCAGAATGGCGAGATCGGAACAGCAACAGTCCTTGCTCGTAACGGAGCAGATATCAATGCTAAAGCCAGAGATGGATCCACAGCCCTTCACTATGCAGCCAAGAACAGCAACTTGTCAATTGTTAGAATTCTTGTTGAGTCTGGGGCTGAGTTTGACACAATGGACTCATCGAGAATGACCCCAGCCATGTGGGCAGCGCTGAAAGGCAACAGAGATGTTCTGGCTTATCTGGTGGAGAACTCCAACCTCAACCTACGAGATCGCGGCGGGAGAGCAATTCTTCATCTTGCTGTACTATCCGGACGTTCTGGTTCAGTCAGTGTATTCAAAAGGGGGATAGACACTGAAGTTCGAGATCATGAAGGTCGAACACCTCTTTTAGTAGCTGCACTTCACGGCAATGAAGACGCACTATTAGCACTTATTAGCAATCTACAAGCTGATATGCTTGCCACGGATGATGCCGGACAACAGCTACTTCATTTCGCGGCTGTCGGTGGACACTCAGCAATCCTGAAAAAGCTGGTCATGGAATTTGACCAGGATATAGATTGCAGAGATGAGCGCAATGAGACACCGCTACATCTGGCAGTGCAGGAACGCAATCATACAATTACCAAGACTTTGGTTGAACTGGGAGCCAATCTAGAGGCAAGAAACGAGGATTGGGAAACACCTTTGATGGTAGCCTGCAGGGTGGGGAGGATCAAGATTGTTAAAGACTTAGTTGCCTTGGGTGCTAAGACGGATACTGTCAACGAAGGTGGATCTTCAATAATGAGTGAGGCTGCCTGGTTTGGCAACAGCAAGGTCGTTGGATATCTTTTGGAGATTGGTATTGATAAAGACAGCCAAGACCATACAGGTTTCACAGCTTTGCATTGCGCAGCAATGAACAAAAAGAGAAGAATTGCTCAACTGCTTGTGGCTGCTGGGGCAGATATGGAAAGGTCTGATAAGAACGGAATGACACCACTCCATCACGCCGCCCATGAAGGTCATAGTGCAGTTGCCAAGGTACTACTAACGGGAGGTGCGGACCAAGAGGCTAAAGACAAGGAAGGCATGACTCCACTGCATCATGCAGCCAGAGGGACTGCGGCATATCCCCTTGAGGCCTTGAAAGTGATGGCTAGGTCTATAGAGATCGCGGAGGCAGGACGTGAAAAGATCGTAAGACTTCTCCTTGAAGCAGGTGCAGATATGCAAGCTTTGAACAACGAAGGAAAGACCGCACGACAGCTAGCAGAAGAAGCAGGACGGCAAAGGAAAGCTGAAATGCTAGATAAAATTCAGGTAGAGTAAGAATCCAATGTATATTAGCAAAGTACCTAATTCATAACATATGTAAAATGATTCCTCTTATCTATCTATGCTTCCCACTTATTGGATAAAAGGATAATAAAAGAAAGCTAAGTAGTATAAACTAAGAGAATAAAGCTAAGCACCTAGCTAGAGGACAATCTGGTAAGCTTTGTAAAAATTACGACTTTCCACGGGGTATCATGACTTCTTTACCTGCACAAGACCTTTTTCTTTTTACCTTTCCTTCCCTTACATAAGATTTAGGCAGGGTATAAAATGTCCTTCTTTCCTTGCTTCCATCCAGCTTTTTCCTCTTCCTTCTACTAACACAAGTAACACCACAACTACCTACAATAACCACACTTCCTCTTGCCAAAGAACTTTTACCAGCGAGGGGAACATAACGTAAAACTCGACGCTACTAAAAAAACCCTACAGCAGTCGTAATAAGCCCCCAGGGTAGCGGACCATCTTATGAATAGGTACCCTTTTTTCAAGGCAACTCTCGAAGCTCGCGTGATCCAAGCTCTGCCATCTGTCGGTCTCGTGTTCGGTGATCCGCATCAGTCTTTGTCTCTCCCGGACTATCAACCTTGGGCACCCCCTCGCGCCACTTCTTCCTCAGCAGAAACCAGGCTCCCAAGCCAAGCAACGCCACTCCAACCACGACCCCCGCCACGATTCCCCCGATAGCACCGCCGCTTAGTCCGCTTTCGGGCTCGGTCGTGTTTGTAGCTACTGCTGTCGCACTGGCTGCGTCGGCGGTATTCGATTCTGTCGAGGCGGCTGTCGAAGTGGCCGCCGAGGAAGAGGTTTGTGTCGCCGCGATAAGCGCTGATGGGTCGAAGCTCAGGTACGTTTCAGAAGGCGCCGAAACGCTCAAAGAAGAATACATCTCCTCTAGGACGGAGCTTCCTATCTCGGGCAGCGGGTTTTCTGCTTCTTTGTGCGCCAATATGCACAAATTGACCTTTCCTCCTCTCACACACTCTTCGCTTGGTAGATTATCAGTTGGATGAGCTGTGGGTTTATGTTCAAGGTCTGACCAACCTTCCCCTCATGCATCTCCATCCTTTCAGATTATCGGCCGTAGAGCAAGCCTTGGTGACTTCGTTGTCTTCTCCGGCATTGCCATGGTTCCAGCAAGTCCCTTCCGTATCGGCATTGCAGCAGTAATTCCTACCGGTGGTGGGGTGCCTTGCGCAGGCACTCGGGGGCATACAGTCAAACCCTATTTCTGGGCATCTGCCTTCTGTCGCGAATTTCCACTCATTCAGTTCGACCGACATTGTTTTCGACGGGATGCACCAGGGTTTGGTAGTTACGGCTTAGACCACTGTGGAAGGAGACAAGAGAAGTGGGGAGAACTGGAACAGGATGCTGGGGTAGCCGCAGACATAAGACATTTTGCCGCCCCGTGCCGAGGCGGAGGCGGAGCAATCACCCTCCATCATTCAAGAATTGGTCAAGCCACCGTTGTCTTCAAGTAATCACCCAGCTTTCTTAGGCCAGAGTTGAGTAGGCGCTGTGCAATATTGATATCCAAGACGTGGTTGCAGAATCAGGCGACCACTCAGAAGGTGCCAACATAGTCGGGGCGACCTGCATGGCAAAGGCATCCTATCAGAGGCATTGTTAGGCGCGGGGCAAGCGACAAGTCCTACGAGGCATAATGTCAGCTTTGACCTTTAAATGTCATACGATTGGGCCCTAAAGGTTTCCCGAAACTCACCAGTCGACCCGCCCTCGATACCAACGTTCAAGAAGCCAAGGCGGAAGCATAGTACTGCAACTAAGTGCGAGCATGAGCCAAACACTGGTAAGCCTTGAATGATTACCTTTTCACAAGTTTCATTCTTCAACAGTTGAATCAATCAACAGTATTGCCCAGTTCTTACAAGATCGTAGTATACGTAAGGCTGTGCATTGACAACCCTTGTAAATGAGCAGGGATGGAAGTTAGTCATCAGATGTCAATGTGCATCACGCGTAGTGCGGGGAATTCACGGTCAACACTGCGGCTGAAACCGTCAGCTTTAACCTTACATTTAAATTTATGCTACTAATTCCCGAAGTTAGTACAAAACTGTGACTGGTATAACCCTCAACACTCGTATCCAGGAGTTTCATTCGAAAGAGCAAGGGATCAAGATGAGCAGTGGACATAAACGCTACCACTCGCATGACGCTGGTAAGTCCTGGTTTCCGTCTGCATTTGTCATAGACCGGTTGGGCTAAGAACTCTAGGTCCTGCTACTCGAACTGCGAAGAGATACCGAGAGCCAGGCCCTAATGAGCTTTCAGAACACCATCAGATTACGCCCGATAAGTACATTGTGGGCTGGGTATGTGCCCTTCCGTTGGAAATGGCTGCTGCCAAAGGAATGCTCGACAAGGTTCATCCGAACCTTACAGAGCAAGATCCAAGTGACCACAATACCTACCTTCTAGGTGAGGTCTGTGGGCATAACGTTGTCGTAGCATGCCTTCCAGCGGGCATCTACGGTACCACCCCTGCTGCCACAGTTGCAAAGGATATGCTGCGAACCTTTAAGTCAATCCGCTTTGGACTGATGGTAGGCATAGGAGGTGGCATACCGTCGAAAAGACACGATATTCGACTGGGTGATATTGTCGTTGGCCAGCCTTCGGCAACCAATGGTGGTATTATACAACACGACCGAGGAAATGCCCTTCAAAAACAAGGCTTCGAACGTACTGGGTCGCTGAATGCGCCGCCTCAGGTACTATTGGCAGCTCTGAGCCGTCTTCAAGCTGAACATTTGACTGATGATAGCCGCATTCCTGAATTCCTAGCCAATCTTCCCCAGAAAATGAAGAAGCGCTTCAGCCATCCAGGTGCATCAAACGACTGTTTATACCTGGCCAAGTACCCTCATGTTAAGGATAACCCAACCTGTGAGGAATGCGATCACAGTCAGAAGGTCCCTCGAGACGAACGAGATGAGACTGATCCAACCATTCACTATGGAACTATTGCTTCAGGGAGCCAACTCATCAAGGATTCCAAGAAACGTGATCAGATTGAGAAGAGCATTGGGGCGTTATGTGTCGAGACAGAGGCTGCAGGCTTGCAAGATTTCCCATCTATCGTCATTCGTGGTATCTGTGACTATGCGGATTCACACAAGAACGACATATGGCAGTTCTATGCTGCAGCAGTCGCGGCGGCTTTCGCAAAGGAGCTTTTGTATTTCATGCCACCAACTCGCGTTCTCCAGGTGGATCCCATTCCACAACTTGTATCCAGTAAGTAGGGGCTAGGCATGCAGGATGAAATGCACTTTTTAACTTCCTTATATCCAGTTTTCAATGAAACTCTTGATGTGTCGAAGCAACACCTTGATGTATCGTCCGAGACTCTCGGCGAACAAAAGCGCACCAAGTAATCAGCCCTTTCCTATGTACTGTCATTTATTAACAGATGTAAAGCAAAATTCTGGAAGAACGTCCTATAGACCTCCACATCGTTCACGAGGCATGTTACGATAGTGAGGATGTAGGCAACAGCCCCAGATGTGAGGCTAACACCCGGGTCCGGATCCAACAAAGTATCAAACAGTGGGCAGACGATGAACATAGGGAGCCCTTCCTATGGCTCGTCGGTCCTGCGGGTACTGGTAAATCCACCCTCATCCGGTCCGTCGCCGACTCTTTCCATAGAGACAAACGATTGGTCGCAGGATACTTCTTCAAACGAGGTGAGCAGGGGCGGAACGATACTAACAGACTCTTTTCAACCCTTGCTATCCAGCTGGCAAATGCCATTCCATCTTTCAAAGACAGTCTCCGGGTTTCTGTCAGTGATACGGACAAAGACTCTATCGACAAAAAGGACTTGGGGTTCCAATTTGAGAAGCTTATCAAGAATCCAGTTCAGAATATGCAACCTTCGGACGCCAACGAAGCTCCCAGGATCATTGTGCTTGATGCCCTAGATGAGTGTGAGCGTCCTGAGAATCTCCCCCGAGTCCTGGCTTTCATTTCTGGGATCTGCAATCAGTCAACAGCCTTGAGCCTCCGTGTCATCCTGACGAGCAGGCCTGATCCTAGAATAAGCAATGCTTTTGAGCCTCTGATACAAGATGGAAAGGCCCGAAAGCTACAGATACACAGAGTGTTTTCTGAAGATACCGCAGGCGACATAAGGTTGTACCTGCAGACGAACCTCGGCCGAATCAGAACCAAAGCAAACATCCGACAAGACCCTTGGCCCAGCGCGGCTGAGATAGACCACCTTGTGGAACTTTCCACGCATCCAGAACCTCTCTTTATTTACGCCGCGACTCTCCTACGTTTTGTCTACGACGAGAAGCGCTTGCAGAACCCCAAGAATCAACTGAAGATCTGGATTAAGCAGTGCGAGGATAACAAATCGCAACTTCATCAGATGTATAACCCGATCCTAGAGCAGATATTTGCTCTTGGAAAGGACACAGACTTCGACCAGCAACTCCAGTTCCTGGGAGCACTTGTCCTAACTACCGTGCCACATTCTCTGACGTCTCTCACATCCCTGCTCGATCTGGATATGGACGATGTCAACTGGTGGCTTCCGAGTCTGCATGCAGTACTAGATATCCCTTCCGACTCACAAAAGCCATTGCGACTACACCATAAGTCCTTCAGCGACTTCCTTCTAAGTGACGATAACCCCGGGCATGATCGATTTAGATTGGATGCAAAAGGAATCCACGCTCTACTAGCTCATAGATGTATTGAGCTTATGGAGCGGCAGCTGAAGCGCGACATCTGCAATCTAAATAAGCTGGATGCCAAGACTGAGGACATCAATAAGGATATCTTAGACCGTTTCATACCCTTCGAGCTGCATTATTCTTGTCGCTACTGGGTTTATCATGTACGGAACAGTGGAAAAGTCGCCAGTGGACAGATCGCTTTGAACCACTTCATTGCATTCCTTTTCCATCATTTTCTTCACTGGCTCGAAGTTTCAGCTCTTCTGAGACAAACTTCGGATGCTATAGAGGCCCTTCGAGATCTATCTGACCTAGTCAAGGTTTGTCCATATGCTCCCCGTACCCCCGCCTTGTTCTGACCGTTACAGAATTTCTTCGAAAGCTCATCAGAACTGGTCGCCTTTCTGAAAGATGCCACTAGAACCATTTCTAGCTTTGCATCAATCATCGAAAACGCACCATTGCAAACCTACGCCTCCCTAATATTGTTCTCCCCCGTTGCAAGCCGAGTACGACAGCAATTCTGGGACCAGCGTCTACCACCGCATAGCCACATCGAGGGAGTCAAATCTAATTGGGATGCCCGAGTGCAAACTCTCAATGTTTCTAACGATGTACATGGCCTGGCATTCTCCCCGGATGGAAAGTTCTTGGTTTCAGCCGGTATGGAACTGCAAGTATGGAATGCATCAACTGGAAGCCATTTGATGACGCTCGAGGGTGATAGCGAGCCTGAAGATGTTACATTCTCGCCCAACAGTCACTTCTTAGCGGTAACCTATCTTTTTTCCGTAACGATCTAGGATATAAATACCTAGAAAGAGTTGCAAACCATCAGGTCTTCAGCTGCTGTCATCACCACTACCTTTTCACCCGATGATGAGGTTTTGGCTCTGATAGTAGCTAACCGCACAGTTCAGTTTTGGGGTGTGAGATCAGGTTTGCTCCAGGAATCGAAAGACCTCACCTCACGGTGGGTTTTGCCGAATGGGATTGCCATCTCACCCAGCTTTGGAGAATTTGCAATGTACTCTACAGAAAGTACAGTTGTACTCTGGAGTCTTGTAGCTGATACCGTACAGCATACATTCTCCATTGACGGTTCAGAGGTGTATGCCATGGCCTTTTCTCCCGATGGTGGGCTTCTGGCAGTCAAATGCAACAAAGTAATTTCCGTCTGGAATACAGCAACGTATACCCTCAATTTCACTATGGAAAACTCAGAATACAGCGAGAGACTTTGTTTCTGTCCCAACAGTCAATTCTTGGCTTCAATATCCTCTCGTACAGGTGTCAGGATGTGGAACTTAGCCACTGGATCCTGTCTGAATCACAGGCTAAATTATGCAACAGCATTTGCTTTCTCCTCGGATGGTCAGCTTCTGGCGACGTCGTCATTGAGCCATGGTGTCACGGTTTGGGACTTCGCACACCTAGACCCTGAGCTTAATCAACCGCTGCCGAGCCTTGGTACTGCTCAAAATAACACAATGCTTTTCTCACCCAATGGAAAGCTTTTCGCCTTGCCTGTAGAATCGGGTGCTATCCAAATTTGGGACCTCCAAAGAGGAAAACCCGTAAGAACCCTCGCCGAAAGGAGCGATCCTAGTTCTATTCAGTTCTCGCCGGATAGTAAGCTACTGGCTTCCGGCCAATATTCATCTGATGTCTGCATATGGGACGTGGTGGATGGCACAAAGCAACCGATGCTTAAGTCACAGAGGAATAAAATCAGATGTCCAGTCGCCTATTCTGCAAACAGTCAGCTTGCATCGGTCTGTTGGGATGACAACACAGTGGATATCTACGATGCGACAAGTGGAAGCTATCTATCTTCGTTGCAAGGCCACGCTGATATGATTCGTGACATCACTTTCTCACCACACGGCAACCTCTTAGCGTTATTGTCAGAAAACGGCACTATAGAACTATGGGACACTAAGACAAGAACACGCCAGTGTGTATTCCAACAGCCTTGGGGGACTGAAGATGGTTCGCTGAAGTTCTCCCCCGATGGTACGATATTAGCCTCAGAAAGTTGGACGTGCATACATTGGTGGGACATTGTCACTGGTCTTCACCAGCACACGCTTGAACCGGAGTACGCGGTTTATATGAAACATAGCTTCTCGCCAAATTCGCTTTTATTGGCAGCATGCTTTTCCTATAACAGCTCTTGGGATGAGCGTGAAAAGGTTTGCCTGTACAACGTCAAAACCGCCAAGCATCAATCTACACTCGCTGGTCATACGGGAGAAGCATACGAGATTGTCTTTTCGCCCGACAGCTCAAAGGTAGCTGTTGCATCATCTAATCGGACGGTACGACTGTGGGACACAACAACATACATACTTTTGTATATCTTTGATGCCTACACCGATTTACCCGAGATGACCAGGTTCTCTCATGATGGCTCCATCATAGCGGTAGCCTCTAGGGACAAGGCGATCAGGCTATGGTACACAAAGACAGGCAGGCTCCTACAAATGATTAGTCATGATGTAGGGTTCATACAAGAGCTCAAGGTCTTGTCAGATGAGGTTATCGTATTCGTGTCGGATGTAGAATCTGACAAGCTGTGGGATCCTTGGTGCACGCAGACTTTCAAACTTTCCAACCACTCTTACACTCTCGCGCCTTCTAGTCAGCCTTCCATTCCAGACCGGTTCTTTTCTGATGTCAGCCTTCGAAGGGATGCCTGTTGGGTTATGAAAGGCTTTGACAAGGTGATCTGGATTCCTCCTGAATATCGACCTTCGAAGCATAACCGTGGATCGCAAAAACGTAATTGGATTAAGAGAGCGTATATATTATTTATCGCATGTTCAAACAGTAGAGTAGTACACCTTAGATTTCCTTAGTAGTAGCAACATCTACTTGCTATGGAAGCTTAGACAACCACTGATCAATTCATAACGGAATACCCTGAGAAGTGTGGAATGTGCCGCAGATAATCAGTAACTAACTATTTTAAGTTTTTTTCTAGGCATAAGCCCTAAAGTATATATATAAAAATAATATAAGAATATTTACTAATTTTAAACTTAAATACTAATAAAGGTTTAATCTATAGGTATATTTTATAACTTATAAAGTTAATATTATAATAATTACTATAAAAG